>JABUQX010109636.1:5000-16917 GCA_015478945.1 Trachelipus rathkii
GAATCATGTTCCCGTTCGGTCCCGGTTCCGGTTCTACCCAAAACATTTTATAGCTATGGCTCCGACTTTATTTAATACCTTCGGATCGGCCGATTCAGAACCATTTTCGCAGCACTGCTCGATGAAATAATCCAACTTTCTTTACTGCATAAGCACGGACTTTTCAAACTCACTTGAAAAAAATTTCCCCTAATCAATAAAATTTATTATTATTCACTGTTATTCACGATATTTAATATTACTATGAACTATTATTATTATCATTAACACCACCATCACTATTATTATTAATATACGCTCTATCGTGGAATAGAATTTGGAAAATTTTCTTCATATGACTCAACGATTGCTTTGAGAAACGCAGCTTCCCTTCTACAATTAAGCACTAAACAAGAAATAACGTACTGATTTGAACTAAATTTATAGTTGCGCTCCTGCCGATAAAGTTAACATAATTTGACGAATTATTTATTATAAGTTGTAACATTTATGGTCCACATTATGAGCACTGATATCACATAAGGAATAGTCGCACATAATCTGAAAACGACAATAAATTCTTATAACTCCCGAGCGTTAGCTAGCATAGTAAACCTACCCCTTGTTTACAAATATGAACGTTTACTCCGAGAATACTTTTGTAATACGAAAATTGTCATTGGCAACGAACTCCACGTTATGACGTCAGTTATAACATTTTGAGAAATTATTAATCCGTAATTTCATTAGGTGCTCAGGAAGGCAACTAATGTCTCGTTAATCTTCATATTTGTATTTTCCTTGTTTTCAAATGATTAATTAATATCATTTCATATACAATCTAGTGTGAAGCAACAAAATTTTCTTCAAACGTACTTTTTAAATGTAATTGAAGAAATGAAATAAATCTTTCAGACTGATAAAAATATTTATCTGAAGAAAACTTATATTTTTTCTTCAGATTTTGCGAAATTGCATTTTCTACGATTTTTTTTGGCTATTACGTCTTACTTGAATAACATCTTAACCCTTCCCAACCTCTCTGATGGATATTAATGAATAGAAACCTAAATCCATTAACTTTTTTTTTACGTTTTTGATGAAAAGAAGAAGAGTGAAAAAACCATCAAGATTATATTTCCATTTAAACTAAATATAAAAAACATAATTTTTATTTATTGCTAAATATCATGTTACGATATTGATATATTGATAAAAAAAATACGATTAATCGAGCGATAGCAAAAAGAAAAAGTTTCGAAAAGTTAACAATGTATTTTAATTGTTATTATTATTATTATTATTATTATTATTATTATTATTATTATTATTATTATTATTATTATTATTATTATTATTATTATTATTATTATTATTATTATTATTATTATTTTAAATTATATAGATAATATTACATCATATATTTAAATAAATTGGGAGTTCTTTAAAGTTTTTTTTTAATGTAAAAGATAATAATATATGATATAATAATTACAAAATCATATAAAAAACAGAATTTATTATAATGTACATATATATATATATGTACTATATATAATATAATAATATAATCTATATATTATATATATATATATATATATATATAATATAATATTATAATATTATTTATAATATATATATATATATTATATATATTTAAAATATATAATTAATATTATATATATATTTATATATATATATATATATAAGATTATTATATATATATATTATATATATATATTCATATATATATATATATTATATATATATATATATATATATATAGATATATATAGAATATATATATATAGTAATATATATATATTACATATATATTATTTATATATATATTAATATATATATATATAATAAAATATATATATTAATATATATAGTTATATAATCATAAATTATATATATAAATATATATATATATAATAATATATATATATATATATATATATATATATATATATATATATATATAAAATATAAATATATATAATATATATCATATATATATTATCATATATATATATATAGTATATATATGAATATATAAAACTATAATAATATATATATATATATATATTTATATATATATCCCCTGTATAATATATATATAATATAAGTATAATATATAATATAATATATATATATATTTTAATATATATATAATATATATATTAATAAAATATATATATAATATATATATATAGATATATATATATATATATATATATATAATGTATATATTATATATATATAATAATATTATAAGATATATTATATAATATATATATATATATACTTATAATATATATAAAATATATATTATATATTGTATTATTTATATATAATATATATATATATATTATATATATATAATATATATATATATATATATTATATAAATATATATATATATTATATTAATATCTTATAATATATATAATAATATATATATATACTATATAATATAAATTATATGATATATAATATATTATTATATTATTATGTTAATATATAATATATAGTAATATATATATATATATATATATTATATAATATATATACTGTGATTATCTGGAGCAGTCTAGTTAACTGGCAATTTACTCTAATTAACAATGAACACTGAAAATTGCATTTATTTTAATCTGAGTCTAAAAAAAATTTCAATTTTCAAATTTTATAAATTATAACAATTAAATTTTAAAAAAAACGCAATTATAATTTCATGAATTTGGGTAGGTAAAAAGATTGGAAAATATATAGAAAAAAAAATCTGAAAATATTTGGAAAATATCGTAAAATATTTCTATACAATTTTTGATACCTTTTTTCTTTTTTCGGTACAATTTCATATTTAAAAAGGTACGAAAACTCTAATAAAAGTAACAAAAACAAGGTAAAGATTTTTGAAGTAAAAGGCCACAATTATTGCACGGATGAGCTCAGTTATGGATAAATCGATTTTTAAATTATTTCAATTTTTTCCTAGGGGGGGGGTGGGTGGGAGTGGGGAGTAGAACTCTCCTTAGATAAATGTTCGTGTACCATGTACTTAGATCTTCAATGTTGTTTATATTGTATTCTAATAATAATAATAATAATAATAATAAAAATAATAATAATAAAATAATAATAATAATAAATAATAATAATAATAATAAATAATAATAATATAATAATAATAATAATAATAATAATAATAATAATAAATATAAAATATAATAATAATAATATAATATAATAATAATAATATAATAATAATGAAAAAGTTTTTGATTTTATTCAAGTTCTAAATAGTTATTTCGTACATAGTTTAAATTTTCTTAAATAATCTTGAAAAACAATTTACATGAGAAGAAAAGATATATTTTTTTACATTTCCGACGTCGTTTCGTCTCTAACTTGAGACATCTTAGAGGATTAATTAATTAATAACAAACAATTTAACCCCGTATTTACATAAGATATGTCGTCGAGGACACCCTCACTATCTTTAGGAACAATAGATAATAACATCAGTTATCATAGAATGAGAGTGTCATCTAAAATTTAGCATACGAAATTAAGGTTATATGCTATCTGGTTTTTAGCATTAAATCAATATAATTCTGATGCTCAATATCTACAGGCTTCATTGTCAAACGCATGATAAGGGCTGTATATGAACTATGGGTCCTATTCACCGAACTATTTACAAAGAATTATCGTAAAACTTTAGAGTTTAGAGAGCATACAACCTATGTTCCAACTTGGAAAACTTTTGATGAAAAATTTGGCCTTAATTAAATAAATTTAATTAAACTGTGTCATCCACAATATTCAGTTGAAATTTAATAATAAAACCATTAAAAATTATTTAATAAAGAAAGTAAAATAACGAAAATTCGATAAATTTTTCTTCTGTCAAAACTTCTAATGCATAGACTTCAAATAAGAAGAGAGTGGCCTTTCGTAATATTTTGAACTCTCACTTCAACAAAAGACACCTCAAAAATTAAGTCTAGACTATACTGAAATCCAAGACACTGTTCTATCCTTTAGATCAAGAGATGCCTGTTGACCGACAACCATCACGTTGTGGACCAATTTAACTGCCCTGAGTCAGACTGTACGTCGGCATATATTGGTTACACGACGAAAAGTGTCGGGCAGGGCATATCAACATCGCTACAAGTCCCAGCAAAACTTATTGAAACATTCAACGGCACATCGTAATCAATATTAGCAATTATTCTAAACACTCACAATTATATTCGGATATGGAAGTCCCAGAATAAAATTGCGGGAGGCTTCTACATCAAGACAGCAGACCAGACATATAAATAAATTTTAATGTAATATCTCTGTTAGATTAAATATCATTTGATTTAATGATATTATATATTAATTTAAGACTCATTCGCTCACATGAATTAATCCTCTGATGTCTCAAGTTTAGAGACGAAACGCGTCGGGAAATGTGAAATAAATATATTTCTTCTCTCAATTGTAATTGTTTCAAAGATATTTAAGAAATTAACTACTTACAGGAAATGAATATTTAGAAATCTTGAAATAAAATCAAAACTTTTATAAAATCAGAGGCTGATATTGAATTCCTATAATAATATAATATAATATATAATAATAATGAATAATATAAAATTAATATAATAATAATAGACAATAATATAAAAAAAATTAAAACACAATACAATACCAATATTAGAATAATAAAATAATTTAATTTTATTTCTTTAATTGAAAGCATTTATTTAAAATAAGTCACATTATTAAATTTATTATACAGTTAAAATAACAGTTATAATAGAAACATTATTATATACTTAAAAATATAAATCCGAAAAAGGGTACTAATTACGTTCACAGTATTGAGTCTTCTAAGCCACTAAACATAATACAGTTTGACAAAATTTATGCAATTGGAATTAAAGAATTGCAATATTATAAACTTTTATAACAATAATAATACATATCACGGTAGTCACTGTAACTATTACAAATACTTTAATTAAAGTGACGAAAAAATATATATAATATATATATTAAATAATATAGTATATATATATATTATATATTATAAGTATTATTATATATATATATATATAATAGTAATATATATGTTATATGATATTTTATATTTAGGAAAATATATATATTATGTATATATATAATATATATATATATATATAATATATATATATATATATAAATATATATATATATATATTATATATATATAATAATATATAAATAACAAATAATATATATATATAATTATATTAATTATATATTATATATAATATTAATGATATATATATATATTATATAAATATATTATATACTTATATATATATATATATATATAAATATTATAATATAATATATATTATTATAATATATATAATAATATATATAATAATATATATATATATATATATATTTATATTATATATATATTCAGATAGATAATTTATATAATATAATATAATATTATATATATATTATTACGGTATATATATATACCGTTATAATTATTATACGGTATATATAAATAGTACGGTAGATAATATATATATATACTATATCTATATAATATATATATATAATACATATATATATACTAGATATATATATATAATATATTTGATATATATATGATAATATTTATAAAATACTATATAAAAAAAACAATAAATAAAATAATATATTAATATATATATATAATATATATTATATTAATATTATATATATATATATATAATTGAATATATTATATATATAATATATTTATACATTATATATATATATATATATATATTATATATATATATATTAATTATATATATATATAATATATATAATATATATAATTATACATAGATATATATATCTATAGATATATATATAGTATATATATATATATATATTATAAAATATATATATATATAATAATTATACTTTATATAATATAAATATATATATATAATCTATATATTATTATATATTATATATTAATAATATTATATATTATATATATATTATATATATAATAATAATAATATATATATATATATATATTATTTGGGTCAAAAATTTTTTCGGAAAGCTAAGGTGGGCATAGATGACGTCAGTCAGGCGATACCGTGTGCAAAATTTCAAAGTTGTGCGACACCCTACCCCTTCGCACAATAACTAGTTTGAAAAATTAAGAAAAGAAATAGAAATACGTCTTTCTTTTTTAACATTAGCTCAGAGCTGGGGAATGTATATCTGGCATTTCCAAGAACTAGTTATTTAAATGTTCTAAAGAACTATGGTGCTCCAGTATTAGCACGATATTTAAAAAACTCCGAAAATTGCCATCGCTTCCAAGGGCCAAGAGAGTTCGATTCGACCTGAGTCATGATCCACGTAACGCTAATTTTTTTCTGTTATCACAGATCGGCTGTTTCAACATTGATAGCCACTTCTACTCCTTAGGCCTTCCCTTTCTTTTTCTGACTGATCAATGGCTGTTTTGTCGATGATGCTCAAGTTTGTCCTTGACCTTGCTTTTCTATACACCACATCTCTTTCTACCGGATCTTGTTGCTCGTTTTTTGAAAGATTCAATGGATTCTAAGTTTGAATATCGTTTCGAGACAAAAACTCACATTCTGGTGTTTTCCTTACACCTTCTCTTTTGTGTTCCAAAAAACAATACGTCATTTTGGAGCAAAGACCCAAAGTTGTTTATCAGAGTAAATCGTAACCCCTTAATATCATCAATTAAGCACTTTCTTTGAAAATATCTTCCCCACCTTTGCCTTTCCTGAGCAGGAAAATATATATTTTTGAATCTGGTTTGTGCAGAGATATTTAATATTTTGTCACTATGAAATTTGGCCAATGTCGTTGAGATGCAATCTCTCTGTATACTTGATTGCGCCTGACTTATAGACGCTTGGAAAGGAAAATCACCATCTACTTGAGACTTTTCAGCTGCTTCTGCGTTACAGAATTACAGGAGAAACTGAAATAGAAGACAGTCTTTCCTCTCTAAATTATATATATTATATATATATAATTAATATATATATATATTATATATATATATATTATAATACTATATTAATATATATATATATAAATATATTATGTTAACATGTATGAAAGTTTCTCTTCCCGTAAAAACTTCCCAAAGGATTAACGAAATTTGTTCTTGACAGGACGAATTATATAAAAAATAATTTAACTCGCAGCTTTAATATTATAAACGAATATGATACTTAAATGTGGGGTAATGTGTGGAGAGGTGTGGGTGGTTCGCATAACTTGTAAATTTGAAACACGTATCGAACCTTGACTACTGGACGTCCGTGCATATCGTACTTTTGACAATTAAAAAAAGTATTTAATGAACACACTACATATATATATATATATATATAATATATGTATATAATAATAATATAATATATATAATATTATCTATATATATATTATATATAGTATATATTATGTATATAAATATCTATATATATATATATATATAAATATATATATACTATATATATATATATTATATATATACTGCTAAGTATTTGCTCGTATATTGCTTTATTATTTTTACAACTTTTTTATACCAAAAAATATAATATCTTTGAATTTAAATTGCATTTTTTTTTTCTAGGTGAGAAGTATTTGCTGGACTCCAAAGACTTAAAAATGGGTGGAAAAATTTATGAATGAAAAATATTTAACAATTTATTGACTCTTCAACATGCTTAAGATATAAAAATAGAAGGTAAGAAATTTTTCCTTCTTTCGATTTCAATTTCTTCTGGAAAGGGTTTTCATTCCTCTCTTTGTTGAGCTCAAAATTTGATTAGGAAATAGAAGCCTCCTTTTTTTTCTTTTTTCTTTTTTGTCTCAATTTTGCAAAGGAAAAAAAGAAACAATTTCAGAGCTCCTCTTCCTTTTAGAGATAAGAAAAAAATTGGAAATAAAAATGAGGAATTTGATAAGAAATTTGAGAAACACGTATGCAAATTATTCTTTTATTTCTTTCTCTCATTCTTACACACACACACCTACACACACACTACACACATTACACCACATAATACATACACACACAAACACTAATTTGAAATTGAAATTTTGCTTCAGATGTATATCGATTTCGTTTCCTTGCAGCATAATATGTAAATATAATAGAAATCAATCAAAGCTTCTTGCGCTGGAGTGTATATATAATATATATATATATATATATATAATTATATAGTATTATAATATATATAATTTAATATATAATAATATAATATACTATGTAATATAATATATTAAATAATATTATATATATAATAATATATATATATATAATATATATATAGTATAATACTATGTATATATATATATAATACTATATATATATATATATATATATATATATATATATATAATAATATTTATATATAATTATATATATTATATATATTAATATATATATATATATTAATATATATATATAAATAATATATATATATAATGTGTATGTATGCTACTGAGGGGGGAATCTCATTTCGCTTCTAGCATGCTCCGCATGCTAATAGGTAAAAGGAAAAATAATGAAAAAATTTTGATTGTTTCAATTTAGCGTGTAAAGAATAATATGTCAATATTATTCTTCTTACTTCGAAACTTCTATAAGAGCAATAAATTCAAATTTACTTTAATTTTGCCTCTCGAGTAGCATACGTGAATAATAATTCACTAAGTCCAATGGATTTTGCAGGAACTCTTGGACCGCATTGCCGTTTTTTCTGAGATAAGTCTTAACATGGTAAACAGCGTGGATCGTACATGAAAACTTGGGGAAACTTAGCAGCAAGCAATTAGAGTGAAGCACACGAGAATAAAACTCAGTTTCGGGGTCCTTTTTTTTAAACACTCGTTCATGTGTGCGTGATTCCTATTAATTTTTGGAAAGAAAAAGAACAAAAAGTATGATTTTTTCTGTTATATAGAATAAATCTAATAATCGTTCGTTTTTTGGAAATGTCTGTGGACAAGTGATCTACAATTTTCACTTATTAACTTAAAATTCTTAGGATGGGTACCTTTTATTTATTTAAAAATAACTAAATAAGTTAAACTAAGTGCATTAATTTTTTTAAGCTGCACGGTATTTTAGACTAATTTTACAAAAAAAAATTGTCTAAGAATGAATAATTAACCTATAAAAAATTATTAGTGAAATAAGTAAAAAAAAATTTAATTACGATGAGTAGAGGTTGTTAAGCCTATAAAGTGTTATGGTTGTAAGTCGTGGGTATTATGGATATTCCATATCAGATTTACAACATAATAAGCTTTGTTTTTTTCTGATTTACATCAATTATCTATCTATTAAGTTATCCTAAATCTATCTATTATCTGAGTCTAGATCATTCCTATCTATCTTATCTATACTAATTTCTATCTATCTAGTTCGTAGTTGTAAAGTGTGTATGTATGTTATGTTAATGTATGTGTATGTGGTAGTATGTTATGTATGTATTGTTGGTCATTTGTATGTATGTACTTGTTAAGTATGGTTCTACTATCTATCTATCATCTAATCTCTTATCATCTATCTATCTACTATCTATCTATTTCACTATCTATCTATCTATCTATCTAGCTATTTATCTATCTATCTTATTATCTCGTCTATATAATATATAAATGATATATATATTATATATATATATATATATTTATATATATTATATAATATATATATAATATCTATGATATATATATTGATATATATAATATAATTATATATATCAGTGGCGTAGCTAAATGTTTTTACACAGGTAGGCAAGGATTAATATAATTATTATATATAACTATATATATAATATATATATATTATAATAATATATATAATATATATTAATTAAAAATAAAATAATATATTTTTAAAAAATATAAAAATATTATAAAAAAATAATTAAATATTTAGCCTTTAGGTGGATTTTAAACGTAATAAAAAACTGGTGATATAGTTACTTTGGTATTTGGAGTTCAGTTTTCTCTCTTTTGTAAATAGTACCGTAATTGCTTCATCACAGAATTTTCTTTTGCGCATAATAAGACTAGTAGCTTCTTTTCGAATTGACACTTGCCAAATCATTTAATCTTTCATGCGCTCATGCTAAGATTCTAAAGTTGTTTTAGGAATAACACACTGCTTGCATTTCATCTAATCAGCCGTGTTCCGTTTTTGCATTCGGCAAAAAAAAATGCTCAAGTTTGCGTTCGTTTTTCGTCAACCTTAGCGCAAAATCGATAAAAAAATGCTCACAAGACGTAAAAAATGTCTAATGTTTGTAATATGGATAAAATTTTGTAATACATAATGAGCAACCATACGAAATTAGAGAAATTCTTACGTTTGCGATGCGAATTTTTTTTACGATTTGCGCTAAGGTTGACGAAAACGAACGAAAAGATTGAAGCATTTTTTAGCACAATGCAAAAAGAACACGCTTTAATAACAAAATAATTCTAAAAATCAGATAAACAAGCGTATCTAGAAAAGTCAACAGGAAGACAAAAACAAAAAAAAAAATAAACACATGCACATCTAAAATAGTTGAAGATGCGACATGATTCTTACATGCAAATAGGCTCATATTCTCTCTCTCTCTCTCATGGACGGTTCTCTCGTCTCTCTCGTCATTCTATTCTTCTTCCTCCTCCTCTCTCCTCTCTCTATATATATAATAATATAAATATTATATAATAATAGTATATAATATATATACTATATAATTAATATATTATATATCTAATATATATATAAGTTTTATATTATATATATTATATAGAATATATATTATATATATACTATATATAATTATGATCTATATATAGATATATATATATATGATATATATATATATAATATATATATATAATATAATTATCTATAATATATATATGATTTATTTAATATTGCAAGTGAGACAGGTCACCAAAAATTAAAAAAAAACATTTTATGTGGAACATCTTATTAATGGCTAGAGTCGAGTAGAGTAGAAAACGAGCGAGAGAGGAGATGTGGGTTTGTTTTGCGGTCGCGGCCTCGTCGCCGCCTTTATATAGCTGAAGGAGTATAGCATTATATTTTATGTTCAGAGCTTCGACCTATGTGCCTAGGAAAGTTAAGGAGTGTATAGGGAGGCAAAGCATAAATACCTGCTTCTATTTTGGTTTTATATTTTCTATGTTTAAGATTTTGTAGATATTAATTTTTCAAATGTTTATCTTTATATATTACATTTATTTTTTATTTTGTTGTTTTTAATTTTATTAAATTTTGTTCTTAAAAAATAAGATAGGCAATGCTTACCCAGCCTAGCCCCCCTAAATACGCCACTGGATATATATATATTATTATATAATATAATATATATTATTAAATTATATTAATTATTATATTAATACATATATATTATATATATATAGTAATGGTAGATTCATTGTGTTATAGGAAGAGTATTATGTAAGTTTTCCAACATGCTCAGCATTTGGGGGTACAGGTATCGGCCTGATATTATTTATATATATATATATATATATATATTTAAATATAAATTATTATTATAATACTATATATGAATATTAATTATATATATATCGAATTATATATATATATATATATATATATATTATATATAATTATAACCCAGTAAAACAATCCGTAGTGAGACAGAATCGTAAAAGTGTCAAATTCCTCGGTTCTAGTTAGAGAATTTGCTAAAACAGTCACTCCTAGAATTAGTGGCATGCCGCGGTATGAACTTTTTAAATAATAATTTATATAATATATAAATATATATATATATAATATATATATATATATATATATATATATCATATAATATAC
>JABUQX010109637.1:0-18222 GCA_015478945.1 Trachelipus rathkii
ATGAATAATAATAATAATAATATATATTTAATTTAATAATAATAATAATATAATAATAATAATAATAATAATAATAATAATAATAATTTAAACTTTTCAATTCGTTAATTTTTATTCCTACTTCTTCAGTTTCGTTTTTTTCAATTTCTTTTGGATAAATTACTATTATTATTATTATTTTATAATTTACATCTGCACACTATTCAAACTAGAATTTTAATTATACTTAGCAATAATAATAATAAAATATAATAATAATAATAATAATAATAATAATAATAATAATAATAATAATAATAATAATAATAATAATAATAATAATAATAATAATAATAATAATAATAATAATAATTAATAATAATAATAATAATAATAATAATAATAATAATAATAATAATAATAATAATGGGAGTGCATATGTGGATAGGATGGAGGAGGATACGGAGAAAGCATGGGAATAACACCATAACCTTCCCTGCCAAATTCGGAAATTATTTCAAAGAAATATCAAAGGATTAAAATTTAAATGATAATGTAGATAATAATTTTAATGTAATTTATTTAGTCTACAGAAGGGAGGGTTATGTAAGTATTATTTCTTAGATTTATTTGATTGCTTCGCGCCTTGCTTGGTTTGAATGAAAATATAAGTCGCATGCATTGTTATGGATAATTTTATTATCTCTTTGAAGGATGTTAAATTATATTTAGCATGTCTTTAAACTGCAGTATTTTTAGGATTTTAAATGGTTGTTTATGGCTGTTAAAGTATCTTGTTTGCTAAGAGGCGAATAAATCGTTTTGTGTTGGATTACACTTACAGAGGTGGATTATGAGTTATGTGTAACCGTAGATAGGAAGACAGTAAAGTAAGTGGGGGTGCATTAAGTGCATAGTATATTTCTAAGTCGGAAGGGTACAATATTTCGTTAATTTTATTAGCACCATCATGTAATCTCCGACAGTTTTGCTAACTAGATCTGTTAATTGTTTCTTTAATGTCAACTTTTCATCGGATGTTATTCCCAGTATTTTAGCATTTTGTAGCCCTATTCATTCTACATTGTTAATTTAATATTTAAATCGTTAATCGTTTTTGTTTCTAAAATAATGTAAGATGTTTTTATCTTAGATTTAAAGATGCATTGTTAGGTCTATCCATCTCCTTATTTTTATTAATATGTCTATGGCTGCTTTACATATAGATACTGCGCACCTTTACCAATTAATTATAAGGAGGTATCGCAGCAAATGAGACGAAAAAGCGTCATGGAGTTGAACAGATCATTTCAGTATATAGAGGTAAATAGAAACGGTCCAATGATTTGAGCCGTGGGGTACGCCGGTTGATGTGTTTGAAGCGTGACTGAATTAGTTTTATTTAGTTTTACGTATTGATTTCTCTCTCCTAAGTAGCTTTTAAACTATTGCAAGTTTGTTCCCGTCTAAAGCCCCATTTTGTTATTTTACTTAGTAGTATGTCATGATCCATCATGTCAAAAGCTTTTGTGAAGTCTAATAATAATAACACGGAGGAGTCTTTACTTTCTATTTTTCTGTAAGATTTTTGGTTAAGTAGGCCCTCAGCCAGATTTTTTTTTTTTTTTTTTTTTTTCTTTTTTGAGCGAGAATTTACCTAAATTGTGAATCACTGAGAATGTTTGTTTGATATAAAATATTCTGTTAACTGATTGAAACCGTTCGTGATTATTGTTACTAATCCATTTGTTAGACCGTTTTTGTATGTAATTTTTTGAAAGTTATAAACACGGTTCTGAACAATCTCGAGATCCCTTTTGCTGTAGAGAGACGATCTTGGAACAACTCTGTCAAAATGACTCATTGAACAACGTGTTTACAGGGTGGCCTATTTTGTCGGCAGCGGAGTTTGTGGACGTGGTTGGGGATCAGTGATGAACATCAACATTTTTTGGTTTTTAATCCGGCCATTACTTTTTACTCAGAGACCTGTGATGTGGAAATAAAGGAAATGACACTTCCTCGTCGGGGAGAAAAGTTTCTAAATGATGTTCGACTAGGGGGTTTGTCTCTCATGATTTTGTTTACCGACGTTTACAAAGTACTCGTTTAGTCGGTCCGCGATAATCTTTTGGTCGGTTTTTAACTGATTATTTATATTCAGCTCTTTTATACATTGGTGAGTTTTTTTTTATTTTTGGCTATTAATTTATTGATTAAACCCAAGTAGCTTTCGCAGTCTTTAGTAGCATCCTGGAAATATGCGAGTGGAGTTTTCTCTTGCTTCTGTAGACTGCATTAATTGTTTATCATACATTGTGTTATACCTTGGATTGTAATTACATTTGACCGGGTGCATGAGTTTCGGTAAAGTTTATGTTTTTGGCTGATTGAGTTTAGCAGAGCTGGTGTTACCATGGGTTTTGAATTCTTTTAACGCCAAGTTTTTTCGTTTTAATTTTGATAATAATAATAAATTAATAATAATATAATAAAATACATAATAAATAATAATAATAATATAAATAGATAATCAATAATAATTAATAATAATCAATAATACATAATAATATAACTAATAATAATAATAATAATAATAATCATAATAACATAATAATAATAATAATAATAATAATAATAATAAACAAATGCGAAATATTTTAAAAAAAACTTTCAAATAATTTTAGTAAACAGTGGGTGAACAATATAATGTCCAAAATTATTAAAAAAACATAAAATCGTTTTTATCAAATATCTCATTATATACGTAAAATAATGATGTAAGCATAAAAGAAGTAAAGCATGTAAAGAAGTAAAGCAGTAAAAGCAAGTAAAGGAGTAACAGCAGACAAGCAGTAAAAGCAAAGCCTGTTATTTCCCACTGTAGCTAGGCATTTGCGCTAGTGATTTACTGTTTTAGCTGTTTTAAAGTCTCGAAAGTATATGTTTTTACAAAAATTTCGTACAATTTTAAGTATAAATAAATGTATTCATAACAGACACGTGGCTTTTTCTCTTACCACATTACATCTTTTAAAAAAATTTTATATATAAAAAAAGTATTAAAATAGAACATAAAAAATATAAAAGACAATCATAATGTTAATAACATATATGATGTCATAGCAGTAAAAGCAGTAACAAAGACCTACAATCCTCAGTTGCGTAGGTCATTGCGCTATTGATTTACTTCTATTTACGGTTTTGTTTCTCTCACGTGATGTTGTTTTTTTAATAAATTTCGTTGAATTATAGTAAATTATAAATTGAAGATATTTAACCTTAACTTAACCCTAATAATATACCTGATGTACGCAGTAAAGCAGTAAAAGCAAAGGCCTACTAATCCCTTAAAGACCTACTAATCCCTCTATTGCTAGGCAATTGCGCTATTGATTTATGTTTTACTGATTTAAGGTGTGTAAAGTATATATTATTTTCTGAATAAAACATTTTTCAAGTAGAAATTAAAATGGCAACTCACTAGTAAGAAACGGTATAGTTTGAAAACAAATTCTTTGAATAGTTTACATTGGCAATCATAATCACGAAAATATTTATCGTCGCGCTGTAATATTGCGCCTGCGGTCGCACTCGGCGGTTTTCGCGGTAATATTGCGCTGCCGGGCGCACGCGGCGGTTTCACGGCGGGGTGCCCCTGCAGTCTGTCGTGCGGTCTGGCATGATCTACTATAAATCTGGATAATTGTAGTACAAAGAAGCAGTGTACGTCCTCCAGGCTGCTGCCGGCATATATTATATATATAGTATATATAATATTAATATATATATATATATATTATATATACGATACTATATACTATATTATATAATATAATATATATGTATATAGTATATATATATAATATATCTATATATACTCAATATATCATATATATATATATATATATATTATATTATATATATATATATATATAATATATATATATATAATAATATATATAATTTATATATATATAATTATTATACAGAGATGGGCAGTACCGCGATACATGTAGCCGGGTAACTTGGCTATCGGCGATACATTTTTGTACGGTCATCGGTAATGCGGCCAACACTGCTTGTAAATACCCGACGTATCGGTAAATCGCCCCACTTGTTTTTTTTGGCTGTTAACATACCGGAAAAATTCGGTACTTTTAATCGGTACTTTTTTTTTTTATGTATTAAATATATATATATATATATACCTATATAGTATATATATATTATATACTATATAAGTTATATATATATATATAAAATAATATATATACTATATATATATATATATATATATAATATAATATATAATACTATATAGTCCTGTAAAAGATGGGGTAACATTGACCGGGGCACTAACCTTGATACCAAATCGAGCCCCTTACCCTGTTTCATGTAACACTCACAAATCATTTGGTGTAGAATAATAATTTTTTTTTTATTTTTGAAGGTTAAAAAGATAGCGGTTTCATGTATTAACGAAGGAAAAGCACTTGGCTTTCAACTTTAGTTTTTCTGAAAAAATGTAAAAAATATTTTTGCTAAATATGTTTGCCCAAAAAAGTCCCCCCCCCATTGGGGCAGAAGGAATTTTTCAACAGTATTAAAAATGGTCAATTTTTTGTCGCTATGTATCCAGGATCAAAAACCACTAATAGATGAAAAAAAAAAGTTTTTTTGATTCAAGTTACCTAAGTATAAAATAGGGTGGGATACCTACTTGAACAACAGCATTGTGTAAACATTGAACGCTCTTTAAAAAAATCCAAAAACAATTGGAAATATGGAACTACATTTCAAGAAATTAATTATCTTATCTTTATGTGTTTTTAATATTTTTTTTATATTTAAGTATTTATTATTATTCCCAACCTTTTGATGTAAGTTTCTTCAGATCCTCTAAAACTCACCTGGGGAAATATGATTGAAGATTACAAGCAGAAATACCCAACAACATCTACAGTTCATAAAAAGATATCTCCACAGATGCTGTCCAACCTTTCAATACCCACTACTTTGCCTGTTGATGTTGAAACACCAATAGAATACCATACAACACTAACCCAATGTTGAAAAAAAATACATAAAAATAAAAAATAAAAAAATCAATAAATGAGGAATGTTTGATGAAACTACTCAACTTAAGAATATTACTTAAAATAATTTGAGAATTGAATAATTAAATCAAAAGTTATAGAGGGTAAACCAAAAAATTGACCAGTGGTTGATGTGTTACTGTGCCCTTAAATGTTAAAACAAGTTCTCACCATTGTACATTAATGAACATGGTTTATGCTCAAATAAGCATTTATTAAATATAAATATGGAAGCTCTAATAAATATAAATTATCTTAACATCTCATTAAGGCCCTGTTCAAAGTTCAAAAAATGAAGAAAAGCAAAAAAAAAAAAAAAATAACAGACGACCAGATATGTAATGTATGTTAATCGATTGCCTTTACATGTATTATTTAAGCTTAACCATCGTTTGCATACAAATTCAAAGTAGATAAAAAAAGTTTATAGTTAGTGAACTAAGATGTATCGTGCAATTCAGCACAAATTTATATATATAATATATAATAGTATATATAAATATATATATATATATATATAATTATTATTTATATTATTTTTATAATATATATAATATAATTAATTATTATATATATGATACTATATATATATATATCTATATATATATAATTATATATATATATAATATAATATATATATAATTATATAAGTTTGTTTCATAAGTTTTTTGATTCGTTCATATATCATTTTAAGTGAAACGTGTTCCAATATGTTTATTCCTGCAATCGTACATTCAAAATGTATGCCGTTCGGACTTCAGACTCGCAGTCTCTTATTGCAAGTTGATTGAAGAAGTTAGGCTTGTCAATTTGTTTGTAAATTTGTTTGTAATTTTTTTTTAATATTTTTTGAAGTTTTATTTTTCAAATTAACTTTAACAATGAGTAAATGTAACACTGTAAGTGATTCATTAGTTCAATAGCAGCAGAGAATTTCAAAAAAATAATAACAAACACTGGTGTAAGTCCGAATTAATAACTTCTGGAAATTTTTTTGAACTTGCTCACTGTGACAGCAATTTTAAACTTTCGTTTCTATACAAATTTCAAAATCTTTACCTTTGTTTAAATTTATTTTTATACAATTTAAAAAGTTACAGATGAAGAAGCACCGAATCGACATAAAAACTATATCAACAGTAATAGAATATGTGTATAACTATTTCTCGAAAAACTGTTAGTCATTGTTTTGTTTAATCGTCTTCAACATGTACCGAATGTACTCGGAGTATCGGCGATCAATACCGAGTACCCGTATGCCCAATAAGTTTTTTCAAGTACCCGAGTTATCGGTAAAATCACCGCAAGAGAAATTTACCAGTATCTCGATGTACCCGGTATCGCCCAAAAGCAATTTTCCTGTAACCCGTCCATCACGTAATATATATTACATATATAATCTATATATATTATATATATATAATATATATACGTATATTATATATATAGTAGTATATATAATATCATATATATATATAGTAATTAGATATATATATTATATTATATTTATATATATACTATTATATAGTATAATATTATCTATATACTATATATATATATATTATATATATATATTATATATAACTATAGATATAACTATAATTATATATTAAACTATATATATAATATATGAATATATATAATAGATATATATAATATTTATATCATTGTATCATATATATATATCTATAGTATTTCATAGTATATATATATTATAATATTAATATATAATATATATATATCAATATTGAATATACTATTGTAGGTCATGTCGTGCTAGAAGTGCTCAGAAAAGGAAGCATTCCTAGCAATAATAATACACACGCGAAATCGCACCAGTTACCTTAAACATAGGGTAACGACCACCAATATTAACGGGTATCTAATGACGTAGTATGGCGCGCTAGAAAAGGAAGCATCCTAGCAACTTATAATATACACCAATCGATTCCTCATACCTTATAACCTAGGGGTAGACACATACTAGGGCTATTCTATGATCAGGGTAGGCTAGAAAAGGCTACAAAAAAAGTGGCACTATATAGCACTCAGGTGGCACTCAGGTGGCACTCACTTGGCACTCACTTGGCACTATCTGGCTATATCTGGCACTGCATCTGCACTCGTCTGACTACTCGGGGATGCTCATAGGAACATCCTAGACACTGCTTACGGTATTGGGAACCATTAAAAAAAGTATTGAACATCAATAAATCTGAGCCATCAAATCTGAGCCATCAATCTGAACCATCAATATAGGCATCTGAACCATCATTAAAATATCGGACCAATAATCGATGACAAGGGCAGGTGTGTGTGTGTACGTGTGTGTGTGTGTTTGTATGTGTGTATAGGGTGGGTGTATATGTCTAGGGCTGGGTTGGTGAGGGTGTGTGTGTGTGTGTGTGTGTGTGTGTGTGTTGTGTGTGTGTGTGTGTGTGCGTGTTTGCATGTGTGTATAGGGTGGGTGTATGTGTGTATGTATGTGTGTGTATGTGTCTATGTATGTGTGGGTGTGTGGGTGTGTGGGTGTGTGTGTGTGTGGGTGTGAGTGTGGATGGAAATAAAATGAACTCAAGTTAGGACAGGTACCTACCATGAGCTCGAGTTACCACTTAATCCTTCACTTACCTTTATGGAATGCAAAATAATCGCAACAAATATCGTATCGATACCAAAATAATCGGAACAAATATCGATGGCAAGCATCGAAAGGGGGGACAAACCCCCAAAGGGGGGACACCTACGACGGTTGCTGCGCAACCGTCTGGCGCACCCCTTCTTCGAAGGGGTGCCAAAATTAGCATCAGGAAACAGGGTGCCAAATAATCGATACAGTATCGATATCCAAAAATATCGATATTTTTGCCGATATCTCATCTTACAATATGCCCTCCCTACTACTGCAGTGAAGAGGTGAAAGTGATTGTGTGTAGGTTTGATATTAGGTAATAGGTTAAATGAGAAGGTTGAAGAATGATATATCAGTAGGTATGTGTGGAATTACTGGCGATATGGAAGAATACAGACGAGATTGCGATTGCTAATATGGCACGTTTTGCAGCAAGAGCGTTTTGTGGATGCGATCTTAGGGCTAAGGCTTGGAGGAGAACAGTTATAGCTATACCTTTATATAATGGTAAGGGAGAAAATGAAAACTATAGAACTATATGGGGAATTAGTTTGAGTGTTGTAGGGTATATATGTGCCGGTATTTTTGTTGAAATAGTGCGTCGAGTTACTGTGAGACTGATTGTTAAAGTACAAGGTGTATTTAAAAGTTGTGAAGGATGTGTAGATCAAATTTTTACATTGAAGCAAATAAGTGAAAATGAGAGAAGAAGAATAAATTGTATTTAGATTTTATGGATTTGCGACAGGAATATAACATGAATAATAGGGAAGGTCAGTGGCATTTGTTAGTGATATAATGTGTTGACGGTAGGCTTCTGAATGGAATCAAAAGCATGTATGTCGATAGTGAAGCGTGTGTAAAAATAAATGGATTTGAAAGTGAATGGTTTAATATAAATAGTAAAGTAAGGCAGGGATGTATTATGTTTCCATGGCTATTTCATTTGTATATGGATGGGATGATGAAAAAAATTAGAAGTAGATGAGGTAGGGGAGGATGTTAGACTGGAATGGATGAAATGGAAAAAGGTGAGAGTGCCCTGCTTTGTACCCTGATGATTGGTTTTGTGGCCATTCTGAAGAGAGTTTTTGAAATGACTGGTTGAGTGTTTTGGCCGGGTGTGTTAAAGTAAGAGGAGTTTGAAAGTAAATGCAGATAAGAGGAAATTGATAGTGGTGGTGAAGAGAGTACACAGTGTGAAATCATGTTGGTGGTGAGCAATTGGTACAAGTATCCAAGTTTAAATTTTTGGGTTATATGATTGGCTGAAGAGGGCAACGGATGATGAGTGTAGTAGGAACCGCAGAAGCGGGCGCCTAATAATTTTTTTGAAGGCGCTGCCCTATGCGCTATGCCGCGACCTAGTGCGCCTAGCGCTATGCCCTATATTTTTGTCACATCACGCCTATGAGCCTTTGCGCCTTGCGCCTTTGCGCCTACGTATTGATAGTGCGGCGGTGGATGTTCGCTAAATTTATTTTGCAAAGTAAACTTTAGTAAGAAATAAAGCATGCTTTTTTTTATTTTCTTTAAAAATAAGACACATTTATTATTTTGTAATTAAAACACCGTAAACTAATATCTACACGTCCTCTTTCTCCTCCATGTCCTTGGTGGTTCCATTGTTGTTCCCCCCAGGATGGTTCAGGCACGAGCGGCTGCAGAAGTTGGAACATTTTCAGATGCATAGTTGCCACGTTTCCGCAATTTAAGAAACTTAGCTGAACTAGTATACTAATAATATTAATATATATATATATATATATATAGTATATATAATCATATAATATATATATTATATATAATAATATATATATGATAATATACGAAATACGTTTATTGTATATATTATATTTTATACAATGTAATGTATATATGTATTATATATTATCTATACATATTATATATATATATACTATATATATATATAGTTTTACACTGGTTTTTAGAATGATACAAGTTCGCCACGCTTCTAAGTTCTAACTTTTAAGGGTAAAAAAAATGCTTTGTTCCTGTTCAAAGGCGCGGCTATAGGCGCAGAGAATTGGCTGTGCGCCTTTGCTTAGTCCGCCGTTTTAAAAATTGTTGCGCCTATGCGCCTTTGCGCCTATGCGCCTTTGCGCCTACGAATTGATAGTGCGCCATAGGCGCAACTCGGTGGCGCAACTCCCAGCTCTGTAGGAAAGCTATGGATAATTGGTGAATGCAAAGGGACTAACTCTTGAGTACTCTATGGTTCTGCATGAGGGTATGTTGGTATCGGTGCTAATGTATAGTAGTGAAACTATAATGTGGAATAAGAGGTATAGATCTAAAGAGTAGTCTGTTCAGATCGAAAATCTTAGGGGCGTGTTAGGCGTAAGAAAAATTGATAAAATGAGGAATGAGCTTGTTAATGAGTTGTGTTGTGTGAAGAAAGGTGTAAATGAGATAATAAATCAGTCTTTTATGATTGTTTTGTCATTTGTAAAGGATGGATGATAATCGGTTTATTAAGAGGATGTATAGTGGTGAGCGTGATGAGAATCGACCGGCTGGGAGACCGAAGAAAAGTGGATTGAGTCAATAATGCAGCTTCTAAAGGAAAGGAATGTGAGTTTGGTAGAGGCGAAAAGTAATGTGCATAATAAGATTGAATGGTAGAGTTTTGTGAGGTGGCATCTTTGTGGGATGAACCCTTACATTGACGAGATACCACAATTTTGGTCTGCTTAACCTTAAGGTGAATTTTAGCTGCGACGGGCTCTCACTTAAGGGTATGAACCTATCAGGGGATGGTATTGGGGGCTTTCCTTTCAACTTACTTTATGTTCTTCTATTTAACTATATATACATGCACCTCACCCCCAATACTGAGGAAAAGGAGGAGGGTAAAGAAAGAATAAATTTGCGTATGAAATAAATTGTGGGGGAATAAATTTCCAGAGATTTCAATTTTTTTTCAAAATCGATAATTAAAGCAGACTATTAATAAAAAATAAAACTAATTTTCTCTTTAATAGGGCAAGTGTCCAATTTTGGGCTCGGGCGTAGCCTAAATTTCCCTCACCCTTAAAAATGGACATAAAATTCGGAATTTTCAGCCGATTTTGACTATATAAACACCAAAATGTAGCTTTTTTCCCCTCTAAAACGTGTTTTCCGGTGTTTCTTCTGGCTGTATCCATTTCTTTCAGATGTTCAATTTCAAACCCATGTTTTTGACATTCTTCGTATCAACTTCCAGAATTTTTTCCAAAATGACTTCAAACTTGAAATATGCATAGATAGGTCTATTATCTAAAATAGTACACAAGTACTTTTTCGATTTTTTGAGTTTTGTGCTCAGTGATGTCCAATTTCCAAACCCGTTTTTTTTTTAGGATTTTGAAGTGAAAAATTGCGATAATTTTTTTCTGTTCAACACGCGAAGTGATGACGTTTTTCAAGGGCATATGTAATCGGGGCAGAATACATTTTTTTACGTGATATCGTTTGTGTATACCAAAAGAATTTTTTCTTTAAAAATTTTCGAAATTTTTTTTTTTGAAATTTGGTTCAAGAACAAATCAAAAACTAGGATGCATATCCAAAGAAAATGGAATCTACATTAAATAAAGTGGGTGCATCGCTCTGCTTGCTCATACGTCCTGAAAATTTCATCCGCTCGCCCGAACAGAAAAAATTATCGCAATTTTCATTTTCAAAGTTTTACTATTTAAAAAAAAAAGTGGTTTGGAAATTGGCAACCCTGAGCACAAAACTCAAAAAATCGAAAAACTACTTCTTGCATTTTGTAAATGGACTATCTACGCAATTTCAAAGTTTGAAGTCATTTCGGAAAACATTCTCGGAAGTTGATAACGAGACATGTCAAAAACACATGGGTTTTTTGAAAAATGAAAACTTCGAAAGAACACAGACACAGAAAAACAACCGAAAAAGACGTTTTTAGAGGGGGAAAAAAGCTACATTTTGTGATTATATAGTCAAAATCGCTGAAATTCCAAATTTTATGTCCATTTTAGGGGGGAGGGAATTTAGGTTACGCCCGGGTCCAAAATTGGATCAACACTTTTTAAATGTAAGAAATTTTCCTAATTCTGCAGGTTTTCAAAGAGAACGCAACTCTCTATTATATATATATACTATGTAAAAAAAAAAAACTACCTTTTATCGTGCTTTATCCCCTATGCAGGGGGTAAACACTCACACGGGGGACCACAGGAAATCGAACTTTAAAGGCCACTATCCAAACCAGCGCACCAACGTGTTCGCAGCCAAGTTTTTATTCTTGCCCCCAGGTAGATAAAACGCCAACTGTTACCGCGGAGGATTCCTTGACCAGCGTCCCTCGTAGAAGAGGCGGTGACTCAACTCCTGCGCATGCGAGGCGTTTCTCATATATAAGTATATATATAATACTATATACTATATATATATATATATATATATATATATATATATATATAATAGTAAGATATAATCTATATATATATAATATAGTATATAATATATATATTATTCTATAATATTATATAATATATATATATATATATAATAATATATATATAATATATATATTATATATATATATATATATATATAATATGGTATATTATATCATATATATATATATAATATGTAATACTATATATATATAGTTTATAATTATAATATAATAGTATATTACTATATATACTATATATATATAATATATCATGTCGCAATTACGTAATGCTCTTCCAGTTAATGCCTGGTCAGTTTTTTTTAAAACCTACGATGTTCGAAAAAATGTACAATGCAACGCATGGCCAAAGCCGTTTGTTTTCCTTTTTAAACAACGCAAAGTGAAATTAAATGGTTAATATAAAAATGAAAATCGTTAATTGAGGTTATGATCAGCGTTAAGTATGATTATCGTTATGTTACACTTACGTTTACATAGATTTTAAACTTTTTTTTAATATTTTAAAGATGTGAAGCTGTTTTATTACTTAGTTAAATTTGACTCTAACACATTTTTATTTCACTTTTCTAAATGAAACGAATCCATGCAATCGATATGTAATATGGAGTGGAGGCAGATAAACGACAGATATATATCTATAGTATATATAATACTATTATATATAATATATATATACTATATATAATTTATATAATAATATATAATAATATATTATATATATAATATACTATTTATATATATAGTATAGTATATATATATGATATATATTTATATATGTATATATATAAGTATACTATATAGTAGTATATATATTATATATATATATATATATTATTATATATATATATTATATACAAATATATAAAGTATATAATAGTATATATATATATATATATATATATATATATATATATATATATACGCGCGTGTGTACGTATATATGTACCAAAACTTAGCAAAGATACGTATAAAGAGACAAATGAATCTTATAAGTGCCGTTACAACAGATGCTAAAACATTTTCATCAACAAAAGATCAAAACCCAATGACATTACCGTAAACATGCACGACGCCAATGTGGTTTTGGTGGAAGTTTAACCTAAAAACAGTGATTGGTGAGAGTCCAACCTGCGAAGATAACTTTCTAAGGGACTTTATGGATGTTCGTGTTAAACGATGCGTATCATGCATCAGCAAAAATGTCGCCAGATAACAGAGACGGCTGACTGACTTTCGATTCTGTAAAGACATTTTGTCAAGAAATTTTTAAATCAAACGTGACATTGTCGACTTATTTAGAACTGAAGACTGAAAAAAATTTAATTCAAACTCCTCTATCACACTTTTGTATGATTTGTTAGCACGAACACATGCCAATGCAACAAAATTTAAGGAACTCTTTTGATTTTGAGTACGGCATTGCTACCTGACGAATATTATGGCAGGCAAAGTGCTTGGGGGTAACTTCTAGTCTCTTTGTATTTCGGGTTACGTCTTTTATGAAAACCCGCTATAAAGTTTTTGAAAATATCAAGTTAATTGGTTTTGACTCCCAGAACTATATATATATATTATATATATAATATTATATATATATATATATATATATATATATATATATAAAGTATATATATTATATATATATATATTATATATATATATAAATATTTATATATATATATATATATATTATAATGTTATATATATATATTATTATATTAATTTATATATATATAATATATATAATTATATATATAATATTATATATATAATATTTACAGATGCACACACTCAAGGGCTGGGCATTTCTAAGGGAAATAAAACATTGAAAAACCCACCCAATCCTCAGTCTAACGCAAAGTTCTCGGTAAGCGCAGACGTGGGCTTTAAAAGAGGAAGTTTAATATCATTGAAAAACGAAGAATACAAGAGTCCAAGAACAGAAGTAGAGGAGAAGAAAGAGGCACCAAACGAAAAGTCTGGGTTCGCCATACTCAACGCAATTCGTGGCGAGAGCAAGGCATCCTTGTGCTACGAGGCGACGCAAGGTGATGAATACGATGAGGTCAAACCCCGAGATCTGCCGCGTGTACTATAGAAAGGAATAAGAGGCAACGTCATTCGAGAGATAGAGGGTCAGAGAGTTTGCAAAGTAGGGGCACAATTTAATTAGTCTCTTAACGTTTAGACCAACCTATCAATAGAAAGGGTGGAGCCGGAGCCCCCAAATGTGAGAAGCAGTATCCAATAGGGCGAATAAGGCCCTTATATAACTGGGAGCTGTGCAGAGGGAAAAATTCCCTGCAACCTGAACAGAATCCCAGCTTCTTTGAGGTAAAAAAAAAACAACCTTGCAACCATAGAAATATGATTTCAAGATTTAATTTGTTGTTTATGTTAAGACAAGAATATTTGTTATTCACAGGAGAGGACGTAGAGCCGTCGAAGGAAATAGGAAAGGTCGAAGGTGTTTTTTGAGAAAGGCGAGAGAGGAGAGAGAAGAGAGAGAAGAGCAGAGAGAGAGAGAGAGAGGAGGAGAGAGAGAGAGAGAGAGAGAGAGAAGAGAGAGAGAGAAGAGAGGAAGAGAGAGAGAGTTTTTTAAAGAGTTGGATTTTACAAGGTTGCGGTGACCACCGGGAAATCCATCCGCGCGGCAAGATAGAATCGAAGCTGAAGACGCGAGCAACTCTAGAAGCAACGAGGCGAGCAGATTTGACATCAGTTGAAGAATGGAGAGTTGAGTCATCGGCATAGGATGACGAGTTGGAAGTACAACTGAGGAGATCGTTGATGAAAAGTTAGGAAATAAAGTTGGGATAGACCAGAGAACCTTGCAGAAACACAGTTCAACATGGGGGTAATTAACACAGTAAAATACCCTCATGTCAAAGACCGTAGCGCACTCAAGACTTAGTCCGTTTCATCCACCAACGATTTAATTGCCACCTTCCTGCCATATACTAAATATTTAACTCAGACACTTATTGAAGCTGCTCAGCAATCTAGCATAATGACCACCGAGGACTGTCCCTCACCTCACAACCATAACTTACTCTTATTACGTTTACTTTCAAACTCTCCTTTGTACACACCCTGCCAAATCTCTACATCTCTCACCACTCTCTCGTTCGCACACAAAACCAAATTCTTCCGTCATATAATAGGTAGGGCTCCTCCACTTCTTTCCTTCTTCATTCATTCCTAACAAAATTCCCTGCAACCATATCTTTAATTCTTTCGCACCCATCCATATACATTGTATAACCAAGGAGAACTAAACATCCTGCATCACTCCGCTTATAATATTAAGCAATCACTTTCGATCATTATCTTACACCGCTTCACTATGTCATATATAAATTTTAATTCCATTCAGAGCCAGCCACCAACACATGTATCCTACACCTGCCATAGATCTTCTTATTACGAAAATGATTAAACCTGTTACTGATGTATACTATAGATGCTGTTTATTCTTCTATTTCTCATTTCAGCAATCATTTGATTCATTGTGAAAGATTTGGTCCCAACCGTGGCGGTCGTACATAATATAGCAGATCCTACCCTTTCTAAACGCATTCTTGTTCTTCATCAATCAGTCCCTCAGTCACTAGACGCACTCTTTCGAATAAATACCTAACATGTATTCTTCCTTACAACACTAATAAACTAATTTCCCTATAATTCCTACAGTTACCCTTATCCCTTACCCCTATATAAGGGGTTACTATTACTGTCTCTCAATCCTTCGGATCTATACCCTCCATAGGATTTGTTCACAACTTCAATTCAATCAATCAACATCTCGCCTCCGTTCTTGATCATTTCACAATAATTCCATCTATACTGCAAATTTACATTCTTCAATTTTCTCACTCTAACCTTCCTACTCTTACTAAAGACATCATCAAAAATACGATCCCTTCTTTAACCATCAAAACTGCACACATTTATATGCACCTCTTCATTACTGCTAATGTTATGCAGATTTTCGAAGTATTCCCTTCACACTCTCGTCATATCCATTTCATCATATACGAAAGCAGCCATCCCTATTTCATTATTCTAAGCAGAATTCTCCTTATTCTCTTCTTAACTTTAGCGCTCCTTCCAGAAAGCTTCTATACCTTGTAAGTCGGCCCATTCCTCCTCTTTTCCAAACTGTCATTTGCCTCATTTTATTCGCTCCTACGTATGCACTTATGATTTCCTTTTTTCCTTCTTTATATTCTACAATCTTTGCTTTTGAAACCTCATCATCTGCTTTTAGTGCATCTCCCACGTTCTTTTTCACTTTTACCGCTATGCATCACCTCTTCATTCCACCACTCATGTTAACATTCTTAATTCCTACTTTAGCACACACATACTTTCTTTGCATACTACAAGTTTCTTCATTTGCTTTCCAGATTTGTTCAGTTTCAACTTTGTTCACATTCAGCGGATTTATTTGCAAGCGCTCTTAAATACTTTCCTTATTACTTTCACTTACGCTTTCTCACCTTTAAATTCTCCCACTCTTCCTTATCACCTTCCTGCTCCATCAGTCCCAACAACTTAATTTTTACATAAAAACATAATGTCGAAAAATCCTTCTAACCCCTCAACTGATTAACTCCAACACATGCTTCAGCACTTCTTCAACAACACCAAATCATCTACTTTTCCACTTTCGACCATCTCTACTACATTCAACTTAGTATACTTATGACACTCGTGTGTTTAAATAAAACTATCTTTCACACATATCTCTCTCCTCAGCAGAAATCAATCACCTTACTAATATTCTCATTTTTTCCCGACACCCCAAAGCCACCTGTTGTGTCATTCCTTTTTTGATCACCTATCCAACCATTTAGGTCACCTAACACAATCTCAATCTAGCTCTACTACCAACCATCATTATCAAGAATATCCCTGAAAATTGCACTTTCTTCAACATTACCCTCACATGGACCATCATATGTCACAACACAATACCTTGAGCTTTTAAATAAATTTAATATTAGTCTAATAACTGACACAAACAAAATCCCCCATAGCTCTGTACCACAGGTCCACATCATAGAATAGCAATTCTTCCTGCTCCCTCCATTACTTTCGCCACACCAGCACATACAATTTTCACGCCACACCACTCATTTTCATCCGTTCCGATTCATCTGTTGGTTGTTCAAGTTCACATCGAGCAAATCAAATTTGCTCTTTCTAGATACATCCATCATCTCTCTCCTCTTCTCTAGCCTCGAAGACCCCCAGAAAAGACTCATGACCCATTGGGGAATCATGATCCACAGTTGGTATGTAAAATATATTGTTACTTGAAGTAACCTTCTTTTAATATCTTATTTTCAAATGAGATTAATTACTGGTAGATAAGTGGTTTTCTTTTGAATTTTTATTGCCTAAAACGTTTTGTTAGTTACATATGAATTTTAAACAATAAAAAATAAAAATAAATCTGTACCAAGGGTTCACACAGTTTTTTTATACAGACCGCATTCAAATCATTGTGGAAGACTAAACCAAGATATCTGGCAACTGGTACTTACTTGTTTTGAAAATAATATAATTAATATATATATATTATTAATAATATATATATATGTATATATATATAATATATTTATATTATATTTTATATAGTAATATATTTGTTATATATATTATTATATATATATATATATATTATAATTATATATATATTATATATATATTATATTTATTATATATATTTATATATATATTTTATTTTATTATATTAGTATATATATTATATATATAGTATTATATATAATAATATATATATTATATTATATTAATATATATATATATTATATATATATATATATATAATATATTTTTATTATATATTTATATATATTATATATTATTATATATATATATATAATAATATATATATATTTGCCCATTCGGCAAGGTATCTTTTCAATTGATCCTAGATTTATCTGTGCAAAGACTTGCAGTTTCCTTGCTTCCTTCAAAAATTTTATTTGAAGTTGTTGGAGCTTTATCGATGGTGTACAAAGGAGATTTTC
>JABUQX010109638.1:0-2500 GCA_015478945.1 Trachelipus rathkii
TATTGTACTTCGTTCAATTTCAAGTTGGGTGTTTATGTTTCGCATTTATCATTGAAACACTTTCGCGTTTTCATTAATTAAAAATATATATATATATATATATATATATATATATATATATATATATATATATATATATATATATATATATATATATATATATATATATATATATATATATATAACTCAATATATATATATATATATATATATATATATATATATATATATATATATATATACCTGCTATATACATATATATATACACACTCATATATATATATATATCTATATATATATATCTATATAATATATATATATATATATATATATGCCCTGTTATGTTTTAAGACTCCGTCAGTTTTGATTTTTTTTGTTTTCTTTTAACATATTGCTAGTACATGATACTAACAATGAATTTCAGTGGTGATGGAGATGATTAAAAATTCAAATATTTAAAATAATTTAATCCATTTACTTTTAAATAGTGTTTTAAAACTGAAATATCTCGAAAGGTACGACACTTACAGAAAGGCCAATTACATATTTGAAATCAACGTTTAAACTTATTACAAAAATGTAAAAAATCATAATTAAATATCTCGAAACGTACGACACTTACTGAAAAACCAATTACATATTTGGAATCAGTGTAAACTTTTATTACAAATATATATTTTTAAGGGGCTCAAGCCGACGGGGACAGAGGGGGACGTTTTCCATACCCCGTAGGGAAGGGGCGGAGGAACCCCCGCGACACCCAAATACCAAAGAGCAGGGTTCAGGGGCCCTTTCGAGGGGAAATAGTTCTACTGTCGTTTGGAAAGTAAAGACCCGCCTCTACCATCTTTGCGGTTTACCTTGGGTATTCCTTTATTAAAAAATTAAAACTGACGGAGTATATGCTAGCAACATTTTAGTACATTTTATGTTTCATGACCATACTTATAGAATTGCCTGTTAAGGATCATATACTAGAAATATATATAAAAAAAACAAAAAACAAATCCAAAGAACTGACGGTCATAAAACATAACAGGTCCTATGTATATATAGCAACATATATATATATATATATATATATATATATATATATATATATATATATATACCTATATATATATATAATTATATATAAATATTTATTTTTCTCTCTCTCTCTTTCTCTCTCTCTATATATATATATATATATATATATATATATATATATATATATATATATATATATATATATATATATATATATATATATATATATATATATATATATATATATATATATATATATATATATGATTGTTTTGAATTATATAAATTATTTTTACATATTCATCAAATAAATAATTATCTCAACAACTCTGCTAATTAATAATTTTAGTTCTTGAAAGATTTCCAATTAGCAGAAACTAATGAAATTAGCACAGGTTTTAAATTCTTACTCTAATTAAAATGAACTCGGAGAACTGTTAAGGGGGAATGGGGGAAAGAAATCTTATTAATTTTTATCCCTCATTTTTGGGGGAGGAGCCAATTTAGAGTGGATAAAATTTAAAATGGTCCGCTTGTAAAAAATTTTAGATTAGATATGATTTAAAATCATGAAATATTTTAATGAATATGCCTCAAGGGGTATTATTAGCTTATTTTCTTAAAAGTTATAAAATTATAAAACTTATTTATAAAATTTAGACATTTTTAATATATATATATATATATATATATATATATATATAATATATACTATATAAATATATATATATATATATATATATATATATATATATATTCTTTATATATATATAATATATATATATATATATATATATATATATATATATATGAAGACAAATAATCTTGCTCACTTTGAGAATTGAGCCGACACCTCTGCATCAGATCAGAGAATAAAAATTTTATTTGGTTTAAGTTGAAATTATTCAAGTCTGTTAGGAAGAATGAACTCATGCGACAGAATTTGCTATAGTGTTCTGTAAGGTAAATGAAAGATTTCGAACAGGATTTACTAGTTATGCTAGTGAGCGAGTTAGTTAATTAGTTATGTTATGGACTTGAGTTAGTGATATTATATTGATGGTGTAGGCTTGCACCTGGGGAGTTTTTCAGGGTTTGGTTTTGGGTTGGGGGAATATTCTATCATGAGTAGTGAAATGAGGGGGGGAAGGGAGGGTAAGGGGGTTCAGACGGGGGTTCAGATGGGGTAATATTACACCTTTAAAAATATTACAATAATTTTAAGTAAATTTGAATTGCTCCCCCTTCCTCTTTTCATCACACATTGACATATACATCATAAACCAAACACACAATCAAAACAAGTTATTTCATTTATTGCATTAAAAGCAATTTTTTTAATTCATTTCTAAAATATTCATTAAACATTAATGCAATCAATTTATTAATTCTTTTAATGCTTTTGTTCAGCTTAATCTATTATTTGTCTAAAAATATATGAAACATTATTTATAAATTTTTACTAAAATGA
>JABUQX010109638.1:10000-19769 GCA_015478945.1 Trachelipus rathkii
AAGATTAAACTAAATAAAATGTTAATCAAGTTAAAAAAATAGGGGTTGAGAAAACATATTAGATTTTCAGTTAGAAAAAGAAATTTTTAGGAAAGGGAGTTTCCTCATCCTGATAATACTAATAATGATTGCAAGGCAGATAACTTGGACTGTATTTTCTCTATAGGTAAATTTTCATACTTCCCTCCCTTTATCCCACGAAACATGAGAACATTTTGCTTTACTTCGATTCATATTAGATATCACAGATCGTATCGAACATCTAGAGTTTCTGTGCTGGATATACACTCTCATAAATAAATATTGAGAGTATTCAAATGTATCGAACTGTAACGGTTTGTGCAAGTAACTTTTCGATCTGTCCTATCGCCGAGAATCCACGAAGAATATGCTACGCACGGAAAATTTGCTTGAAAAGCATTCATTCATGCTAGTAGTAGGGTCCCTATATTGCATGCCGCCTCTTTTACCCCATCTGACCTTGACCTTTTTGACCTCTTTTACCCCACCCTAAAAATTTGGGCAAACCGTATTTTTTGGGCCCAAATTTTTTACCTGACCTGACCTTTTTTGACCTTTGACCTTTTTGGGCCTTGACCTTTTTTACCTTTGACCTTTTTTTCGACCAACCCTTTGGTCTTCCATGGGTCATTTTTGGCCCACGGTATTTTTGAGAACCCAAATTTTTTGAGAACCCAAATTTTTTGAGAACCCAAATTTTTTGGCAACCCTAATTTTTTGGCAACCCTAATTTTTTGGCAACCCTAATTTTTGGCAACCCTTCGAAGAAGGGTTGCGCCAAACGGTTGCGCAGCACCGTTGTACGTATACCCCTATTTTACGTCCCCCTAATTTTTTCGACTATGGGTCATTTTTTGCCCACGGTAATTTTTGGCCACCCTTTAGGGGCTTAGCCCGTTTTTGATGTCTTTACCTTGTTTGACCATGATATTTCGGCTTTGACCTTGCCATATACCATGGGTAATTTGGGCCCACCCAATTTTTTTGGCACTCGTGTCCACCCGTACATATTTCGTTCCCTAACTTGAACGCATGTAGGTATCTATCCTAACTTGAACCCCTAACTCACACAACACACAACACACACACACACACACACACAACACCTTACACTTATACACACATTCCCTATGACACTCTATTCACTATAGCACTTACATTTTCCCGTGGACTCTTACAAGTACACTTATACTCACGTACAAAGACACGACCATCCCTTTGGTCGTCCATGGGTCATTTTGGCCCACGGTAAATATTTGTCCTTCCTTTTGGGACTTAGCCTTTTTTGATGTCTTAACCTTGCGTTTGTCCTTGCCCTTTGCTCCAAAGCTTTGGACAGATACCGTGGGTCAAATTTTGACCCACGCCTAACTTGATGCTTTGATGTTCCCCATCACCGTAAGAGTATCTAGTGATGTTTCTATTTAGTGTTCTATGAGTATTAGAATGAGTGCCAGGTGACGTGCCAGGTGAGTGCCCAAGTGAAGTGCCAATAAATGCCAATGAAGTGCAAGTGGTGCCAATGAGTTCCAAAGTGAGTGCCATAGTGCCAAGTGAGTGCCACATAGTGCCAACTGAGTGCCCCTTTTTTCAAGCCTTTTTCTAGCCTCCCCTGATCTCCGAATAGCCCTATATGGGTGTCTACCCCTAGGTAATAAGGTATGAGGAATCGATGGTGTATATTACAATCTGCTAGAATGCTTCCAAACTATGAGTTTAGTATTTTTATAAACCTTTATAAAGCACTTACACTATCCATGACACTTACATTAAACCATAAGCACTTACATTACACACCCATCAGGTAACTTACACTTACACTCACACACTCGATATTTTGACCTCAGCATTAATGCCTCAGCAATGATGCCTCAGCATTAATGCCGCAGCATTGATGCCTCAGCATTAATGCCTCAGCATTGATGCCTCAGCATTAATGTCTCAGCATTGATGCCTCAACTTCTGAAGGTTCATCTTTGATGACTCATCTTTGATGACGACATCTTTGATACCATCTTATATTGATGATTCATCTTTGATGAAATCACCTTTGATGGCTCATCTCTACCCTACATCATAGAACAGAGTTAATATTATGTTCTTCCCCAAGTTCATAAGCCTCCCACCAGGGCGCAGTAAGCCCCCCTCCACGCAAGATGGAGGCCACGCACCCGCAGGTGCGACCCGCCGCGCGAAATGAAAAATATATATACTATGAGTCATTCATTTTTTAATTCATACTTAAACATGTTTTTTATTAAAAACATTTTGCGAATCTAAAACTGTAACCTCATTACAGACCTATTATTTAACTCATATATTTATTAACATTATTTTTTACTTAATACTTTTTACTTATTACTTTTTAATTTATAAATTTTTAAAAATTGTATGTAAGAATAAAAAAAACCTATACTTTCAGAAATATATAACATTTTTAATTTTACTCAACTGTACGAATTTTATTAAAAACATTAACATTACATACCTTAAAGCAGTAAATCAGTAAATCAATAGAGGTGTTAGCGTAACACCTCTATTGTTAGTATGCTTTTTGTTTTACTGCTTTACTGCTTTAACTCATGTTTTACTGCTTTAACTCATATGTTTTACTGCTTTAACTCATATGTTTTACTGCTTTAACTCACATATTCATTAACCTTACATACCTTAAAGCAAGTACAAATCAGTAAATCATAGAGGTGTTACCTAACACCTAAGGGATTAGTATGCTTTTGTTTTACTGCTTTACTGCTTTAACTTTCTGTTTTACTGCTTTAACTTTCTGCTTTACTGCTTTAACTTTCTGCTTTACTGCTTTAACTTTCTGCTTTACTGTTTTAACTTTCTGCTTTACTGCTTTAACTCATATATTTATTAACATTATGTTTTTTATTTTGTTTTAATACTTTTTATTTATTTTTATTATTATTTTTATTTATTTTTATTATTATTTTTATTATTTTTATTATTTTATTTTATTATTTTTATTATCTTTATTATTATTATCATGCATGCTATTGTTTATTTTTATTTACAACACACACACACACACACACACACACACACACACACACACACACACACACACACACACACACACACACACTTACACTTATACACACATTCACTATGACACTTATACACACATTCACTATGCCACTTACATTTACCCATAGACACTTACATTTACACTTATACACACGCGGTCACACACATGTATTAATGTATTAATGTATTAATGAGACACGAAACTATATCATCGAAAATGATACTTACATTTATCCATAGACACTTACATTTACACTTACACTCACACACAGATTTACTTACACTCACACACAGATTTACTTACACACACAGATTTACTTACACTCGCACACAGGATTTACACACACACACACACACACACACACACACACACACACACACACAACACACACACACACACACACACACACACTCACCTTACACATATAACGTATAGTTTATCGGATAATTTATTAAAACATTTTATGTTTTTTAATTAATCACTTACATTTATATTATTCATATAAATATACTAAATTATTTCAAGTTTCTTAAAACTTCTATAATAAATCAATCATTATCTTTGAACAAAGAATTTATTATTAACTGTTAATACTTTTTGTTTATAAATTTTATAACTATCAAGTTTTTTTAAAATAACTTTTACTAAATTTTATGAAATTTTATTAAAAACATTATCATTACATACCTTAAAGCAATAAATCAGTAAGGCCAGCCCCTAGCACCCTCTACATCAAGCTATGCCCCGTTTTGTTCTATTGACTTACTGCTTTTACATAGTGGAACCATCTTCGCCATGTATAAAGTAAATAAATAAAAAATAAGTTCTTTCTCTGCTAACATAACATGTATTTTATTAAAATCATTCTAAGTTTTTATTTAAAAAACAATTATTCACTTACATTTATATTATTCACTCGATGTTAACTAAATATTTCAAAGTTTTTTTAAATAATTCGGCTTTTCTTTTATTATTCATTATTATTATCTATGTACTTGACAATCCATCACGAGAAAACACAACAACCCGCAATCCTTTACAGAAACGAAACTGACCTCTCTCTGTAAAATGTGTTGGAAATAACTACTTTAGGTCTAAATTTAGGATAATCCTTTTGTAACCCGGGGCGATTTGAAGCCTAATTCCAGTTCCATCTTCTGGATTCTGTATTTCATTGTGGTCAAAATATATTTCACTGACCTTTTTTTCTGTAAAATGTGGTGCAATAACTAACGTTAGGCCTAAATTTAGGCCTAAATTTAAGATAAGCCTTTTTGTATAGACGGGCTAATTTAATCCTAATACCAGGTCAAAAAGTAATTCCAGTATAGTACCTTTTGCTATTATTAATTTTTTAAATATATTTTCAAACTGAAACATGCTGGAACCGTTAAGATCCTTTAAGCAGGTAAAAAGGAAATGTTTTCCTTACTTGTGATTGGTAGGGGTAATCCTTATCTCTATATGAACCCTCGTATGTGATTTGGTGCGAGAAATTAATTTTATCGTCTTTTTTGAAAATCACTTTGGTTCTTTAAAACTTGTTATTTTGAGCAGGTGTAGTGTTTTATTATCTTTTAAAACCGCAAACTCATTTTAAATCATAGTCATTTTAAAGATGTTAAGCGGTCACAAGTTATCTGATTGTATTAATTAGTGGTTTTTTTTTACCTAAAGTGGTATATCAATTTATAATAAATACTTAATTGAGGAATAATTAAATTAAATTTCCACTAGAATAAGATTTACATACTTAATTCCACCTGTTTCATAAGCTAAACCACCCAGGACGCAGCAATGTCTCTCCGCGTGAAAGTCCCCACGAACCCGCACCGCAGGTGCGAACCCGTCCGCGTCCCGCCCGCCACGTGCGCCAGCAGGCCACGATGTCCGCGCTCCCCGCCGCGCCCACGCTGCGCCCGCGCAGGCGCATATTTCCGCGTAACCCTCAGCCGCGTGCGTCTCCGCAGGCCGCAAATATTTCCCGCGCGAATGAAATATAATATATATATATATATATATATATATATATATATATATATATATATATATATATTATATATATATATATTATATATATATATATATATATATATATATATATATATATATATTATATATATATATTATAATAATTATATATATATATATTATATATATATATATATAAACACGAGATATTTAGATGGTGAGAATAAACTGTGAACGCTTCTGCTATTTCCAAATTCAGTTTGTGCATTAAATCATCTAATACAATAATTTTGTGGCCTTGTATATTGTCCAGCGATACTAATATCTTCTGTGTTTTATATTATATATATATAAATATTATATATATATAATATATATAATATATATATATATATATATAATATATATATATATATTATATATATACTATATATATATATATATATAATATATATATATATATATTATATATATAATATTGGTGTCTATGGTGAGTGTAAGTGTCTATGGGTGAACGTAAGTGTCTATGTGTATGTGCGTATGTGTGAATAAGAGATATAGTGTATTGTGTGTATAAGTGTAAAGTGTAAGTGTCTATGGTAAGTGTAACTGTCTTATAAGCTGAATCATCAATATAGGTGGTATCAAAGATGACGCCATCAAAAGATGAGTCATCAAAGATGAACAACTAAGCTGAGGTTACCCCAAAGCTAATTATTAAAGTTGAGGCTCAAAAAGCTGAGGCATCAAAAGCTGAGGTATCAAAAGTTAAGGCATCAAAAGCTGAGGCATCAAAAGTTGAAGGCATCAAAAACTGAGACATCGAAGTTGAGGGCATCATAACAGCTGAGGCATCAAAGTTGAGGATTCAAAATATCGAGTGTGGGTGCGTATGTCGGTAAGTGTGTATTTGTGTGTGTGTGTGTGGTGTGTGTATGTGGTGTGAGGTGGTGTATGTGTGTTCTAAATTATAATAACAATAGGCATGAAGTAAATAACACTAGTATAATAATAAAATAAAAAAAAAATTGTTTTAATAAATTAAACGTTTATATGTGTAAGTGAGTGTGCGTGTGGGTGTGTGTGTGTGTGCGTGTTATGTGTGCGTGTGTGTTGTGTGTGTTGTGGTGTGTGTGTGGTAATGTGTGTTCTAAAATAATAATACACAATAGGCACTGCAAGTAAAAATAACCTAAGTATAATAATAAATTAAAAATAAATAATTTAATAAATTATACGTTATATGTTTAAGTGTGTGTGTGTGTGTGTGGTGTGTGTTGAGTGTGTGTGTGTGTGTGTATGTGGGTGTGTGTGTGTGTGGTGTATGTGTGTTCTAAATAATAATTCGCGCGGAAATATTGCGCCTGGCGGGCGCCCGCGGCGGGCGGGAACGCGGAAATGATTGCGCCTGCGGGCGCACGCGGCCGGGCGGGGACGCGGCGGGTCGCACCTGCGGGTGCGGTTCGTGGGACTTCAAGCGGAGAGATCATGCTGCGTCCTGGTGGTGTTTAGCTTATGAACTAGTGAATTAATTATTATTTTCTATTCTAGTGAAATTAATAATTTAATTCCCTCAATGTAGGTATTATTATAAATCATGATATACACTTAGTCAAAATAAAACACTTTTATACAAATCAGATAACTTGTGCACCGCTTAACATCTAAAATGACTATGATTTTAAAATGGAGTTTGGGTTTAAAAGATAATAAAACACACACCTGCCTCCAAATACAAGTTTAAAGTAACAAAGTAATTTTCAAAGACGATATAAATAAATTCTCGACCAATCGCACATACGAGGTCATATAAGAGATAAGGAATTACCCTACCATCACAGTAAGGAAAACATTTTTCCTTTTTACCTGCTTAAAGGATCTTACCGATCCAGCATGTTTTTAATAATAATAATATTTATAAAAATAATAATAACAGATGAATTCTTGTCCTATCGGAATTACCTTTCCTTTTGACCTGGTATTAGGATTAAATTAGCCCGTCTACAAAAAGGCTTATCCTAAATTTAGGCCTAACGTAGTTATTGCACCACATTTTACAGAAAAGGTCAGTTTAAAATATATTTTTGACCTGGAATTAGGCTTAAATCGCCCCGGTTACAAAAAGGATTATCCTAAATTTAGACCTAAAGTAGTTATTTCAACACATTTTACAGAGAGAGGTAAGTTTCGTATCTGTAAGGAGTGCGGGTTGTGTGTTTTCTCGTGATGGATTGTCAATGTACATTGAATTATTATAAATAATAATAATAAAAGCGCCTCACCCCTACATACAAACAAAAACTTTTGAAAATATGGCTTATGTTCCATCGAGAATAATATAAAATGTAAGCTGAATAATTGTTATTTTTAAATAAAAACTTAGAAATGATTTTAATAAAATACATGTTATGTTAGCAGAGAAGAACTTATTTTGTTATTTTTATACTTATTACATGGCTAAAGATGATGTAAAGCAGTAAGTCAATAGAACAAAACGTGGCATAGCTTGATGTAGAGGGGTGCTAGGGGCTGGCCTTTCTGATTTATTGCTTTAAGGTACGTAAAATATATGTTTTTAATAAATTTCATAAAATTTTAGTAAAAGTTATTTTAAAACTTGATATTTATAAAATTTATAAACAAAAAGTATTAACAGTTAATAATAAATTCTTTGTTCAAAGATAATGATTGATTTATTATAGAAGTTTTAAGAAACTTTGATATAATTTTAGTTATATTTGAATGAGTAATATATGTACGTATTTAAATTAAAACATTTAAAATGTTTTAATAAATTATACGTTATAATGTGTAAGTGTGAGTGTGCGTGGGTGTGTGTGTGTGTGTGTGGTGTGTGTGTGTGTGTGTGTGTGTGTGTGTGTTCTGTGTGTGTGTGTAAGTAAATCTGTGTGTGTGTAAGTAAATCTGTGTGTGAGTGTAAGTAAATCTGTGTGTGTAAGTGTCTATGGCTAAATGTAAGTGTCTATGGATAAATGTAAGTGTCATAGTGAATGTGTGTATAAGTGTAAGTGTGTGTGTGTGACCGCATGTGTATAAGTGTAAATGTAAGTGTCTATGGGGAACAATTGTAAGTGTCATAGTGAATGTGTGTATAAGTTTCCATAGTGAATGTGTGTATAGGTGTAAGTGTGTGTGTATAAGTGTAAGTGTGTGTGTGTGTGTTGTGTGTGTGTTGTGTATGTGTGTGGTGTGTTCTACAAATAATAATAAGCATAGCATGATGTAAATAACATAAGTAATAATAAAATAATAAAAATAAAATAATAAAAATAATAAAAATAATAATAAAAATAAATAAAAATAATAATAAAAATAAATAAAAAGTATTAAAACAAAATAAAAAACATAATGTTAATAAATATATGAGTTAAAGCAGTAAAGCAAAGAAAGTTAAAACAGTAAGCGAACGTTAAAGCAGTAAGCAGAAAGTTAAAGCAAGTAAAACATGAGTTAAACAGTAAACATGAAGTTTAAAGCAGTAAGAGTAAAACAAAGCATACTAATCCCCCCTTGGTGTTAGGTAACACCTCTTTGATTTACTGATTACTGCTTTAAGGTATGTAATGTTAATGAATATGTGAGTTAAAGCAGTAAACATATAAGTTAAAGCAGTAAAAAACGATGAGTTAAAGCAGTACCAACATGAGTTAACAGCAGTAACAGCGTAAAACAAAATGCATACTAATCCCCCTTTGGTGTTAGGTAACACCTGCTATTGATTTACTGCTTTACAGCTTTTAAGGTATGTAATGTTAATGTTTTTAATAAAAATTTCGTACAGTTGTAGTAAAATAAAATGTTTATATATCAGACACTCTGGTTTTTTTCTTCTTACATACAATTTTTTAAAAATTTATAAATTAAAAGTATTAATTAAAAAGTATTAAGTAAAAAATAATGTTAATAAATATATGTGTTAAATAATAGGTCTGTAAAGAGTACAGTTTTAGGTTCGCGAAAAATGTTTTTAATAAAAAATGTTTAAGTATGAAATAAAAATGAATGACTCAATAGTATATATATTTTTCATTCGCGCGGCCGGGTCGCACTGCAAAGTGCGTGCCTCCCATCCTTTGCGGGAGGGGGCTTGCTGCGCCCTGGTGGGCAGCTTATGATCTAGGGAAGACATTAATATTAACTCTGTTCTATGATGTAGGGTAGAGATGAGCCTCAAAGGTGATTTCATCAAAGATTGAATCATCAATATAGATGGTATCAAAGATGTCGTCATCAAAGATGAGTCATCAAGATGAACCTTCAGAAGTTGAGGCATCAATGCTGAGACATTAATGCTGAGGCATCAAATCTGAGGCAAATTAATGCTGAAGGCATCAATGCTGCGGCATTAATGCTGAGGCATCAATTGCTGAGGCATTAATGCTGAGGCATCAATGCTGGTCTATGGTGAGTGTAAGTGTAAGTGTACCTGTGGTGTGGGTGTGAGTGTAAGTGTATAATGGTTTAATGTAAGTGTCTATGGAGAGTGTAAGTGCTTATAAGTGTTATAAAAATACTAACTCATAGTAGGAAAGCATTCTAGCAGATTGTAATTATACCCCAATTCGATTCCTCATACTTATTAACCTAGGGGTAAAGACACCCCATATTAGGGCTAATTCTAGGCCTCCAGGGGAGGCCTAGAAAAAGGCTTGAAAAAGTGGCACTCAGTTGGAACTATGTGGCACTCACTTGGCACTATGTGGC
>JABUQX010109639.1:0-26628 GCA_015478945.1 Trachelipus rathkii
TTGACGAAACCATCTTCAATGTGCGCTTTTCATTCTATTCTCTATCATTTTACTCCTTTCTTCACAACTCCCAAATACGTTTCATTCATCATTCTATCAATTCTTCTCACACCTAACACTTCCCTAAGATTGTCTCCTATACTGAAAACAACATGCGTACTTTTAGAGTATCTAATAACCTTCTCCTTATTCTCGCAAGATCACCTATTGAGTTTTACACTATACTATAGCATTAACAATCAAGGTAGCAACTTAACCCTCATTGTAATAGACCCTAGCCAGCAACTATCAAGCCTTTAATTTGTCCTTTTCCTTCCTAAAGGATTTTAATTATTGACAACCAACCACTTTCACCTGCCACTACACAACTTTCCTAACTTAACACGTTTTATGCATCCATCCAATTATACCCCTTCTTTCCAAATCTAACCCTAGGTGTAAGATTGAGACGAGTGTCGTATACAGGTTAGTGGGCAATAGACTAGGACGTGTTACGTCTGACGTAGTCAGGAACGAGACGGATAAAATAGGACACCGGAGCTTATAAAGACGTATGAGGTAGTGTAAGTATAGTAGGCATAGATCATATGTGGTAAGTATCTACTGATAGAATTGCGTATGATGGTATGTGATAGATAAGAGAGGTCGGAGTACTTAACGGTTGAACGTAAGATGTATGGGTGATGATATGTTAAAGTTGATACGATATAGTTACTTAGTATATTATGTTACAGGAACGACGTGATAGTGAAAGTGATTTACATGCAGTAAGATGTAGATAGGATTCAGAAGGTGCTTATAACGATATTGTGCATATAAAGGTATATATTAATATGTTAATATTATATATATATAATATATTATTTATAAGTTTTAATATTATATATATATATTAATATTATTATATATATATTTATATATATTATTTATATTAATATTAATATATATATATATATTATATAATATTATATATATATATATATATATAATATTATATATATATATTAAATGATTTAAGTATATTATTAATATATATGATAATATATATAGTATGATTATATAAGTGATAGGTAAGTTAACTTAGTATATAGTATAGGTATATATTATATATGATATTATATTGATAGTATTTATTTAATGATAGTATATATATAGTATATATACGAAATATTTAATATATAGTATATAGTATAATATATTAATAAGTTTAATAATATATATTATATATATTATATATTATATAAATGATATTATATATAGTATATAGTACTGCTTATTCTCTTACCAAATGAGTTAAATGATATATATATATATATATTAGATATAAGTTATAATATATATACTAATTAACAGCAGTATATAATAATATATAGCTTATATATTTATTAATATATATATAATATTATTATAATATATATATAGTATATATATATATATATATATATATAAGTATAATAATAATTATATATAATATATATATATTAACTATTATATATATATATATATTATAATATATTATGAATATATTATATTCTGACGTTTTCTCTAGAAAATTCTATTATTCAGGGCTTTTTACTTCGGGGCTAAGATAGTTATCAATGATTATGAAGTTGGATTAGAAAAGCCTTTGTTAATGCAGTTAATTAGGATATAATCTTTAATAGGTATATATTATTATATTTATAACTCTCCTCCCTACACTATTTTCAGAGGAACAATCAGTCATTATATTTAAACAATTTAAAACTTTAATATACATTTTGTACGAGCTTTTCAGTCATTGCAGTTAACATTGTACCCTTCTGTCTAGCTTTATTGACAATTAAGCGAGAGCGAATACACTGTCCTCCTTTCACTATGTTGTATATGTACCTATTTAGTTATCTTGGAAGTTGTGGGTATTTATTACTAAGATATTTTTTAGTTAAGAATGCTGAACTTACTTTAATCAAATATTTAGTTCTGTAATATAGATCCTTTGCTTGATCCCCAGGGCGCGGGTTGATAAGATTTTGAGAAGATTTGATATATGCTAAAATAGCCCGTTATTTACTGTCATTAGATTTTTCTCTGAAATTTGAGGTGTGTCTTGGTGACGTTAAATAACTTTACGAAATTGAGTGATCAATTAGTTACTATTTAAATGCTGATAAAGTTGATGTATATGGTATGTATTATGTTCTATGGGTGTGTTAAGGTCAGAGGTTTTCCTGCATGTGTGTTTTTAGATCATGTTTATGACCTTGGGATTTTATTCTTGCTTTTTGAGAAATCTATGGTATTCACCGAAATAATGATAGTTGCAAATTATTACAGGGGGATTTTTGAGTAATATTACATGGGAGGTCGTTAATTTTGATTTCGGGGTATTTAGTACAGGTTTTTATATTAATATTATATTTGGAACGAGAAACTAAGTTTGGACAGATTAAGGAAGTAAATTTTTAGTTAAAACAAATCCCTTGTAATAATTGCAACAATCTAATTATTTGGTGGAACCCATAGATTGTTATAAATCTACAGAAAATCCCAGCATAACAGTTGATCTTTAAACCACATGAGTGAGAATCTACTGCCGTTAACACAGCGCCTATATTAGACTTAACAAGGAACAATCATACATTAAACTTAAATAAACAATGTCCATCATGTCGATAACTATTCAACAAAAATCAGAAAATCTGAGGATTTTTTGCATATACAGAGTCTTCAAATTTTCACCGCTCGCTCTGAGGGGATCAAAGCAATAACTATACTAGCAGAGACACTATTATGAAAGGGAGTTCGCGATTCTATAATGAAAATATCTAGATAACCGAGACCTTCCTCAGAATGGAAGATAGAAATCTAAATAGAAGACAGTTTTTACGCCTGTGTTTACATTGTCAAGCTTAGAAGAAAGGTCATTCAATAACTTAAGAGACTTGGCATGTAATGACGTAATAGCTCTGACCAAATTGTATCATAGGGGACTGGTGTTTAAATTGACTGTCTTGTATGTTGGATGTGCTGCAGAATAATAAAAGAATAGAATTCCTATTAAGTCAACGTAAAAGGGTTTTTTAAATGCATTCCAATAATATAACAGAAGAAAGTCGAAGAATGTGTGTATCTGAGAAACAATAGTATATATTTATTAATATATTCTTAATATATATGTATTATATAATATAGTATAATATAGTATGATATATAATATAGTTGATATATAAGCTATTTAGATATCGACGTCATTAATTAGATAGTATATCAGATATTATATATATATACTTCTATTATAATGATATACTTATAGTATTAGTATTATAAATATTAGAACGTTTTCAACCCTAAAATACTAAGAGTAAATGCCTGTATATAATATATATATATATAATATCATATATAATATATATTAATAATTAAAGGTAGATATATATTGTATACTAATTATTTTAATATTGATATACTAGCGAGATTGTATTCATTATAAATGATAATATAGTGATATATATAATGATAACTAGGATTAAAGGGCGGTGTAATTATTAGACAAGACCGGCGATGGGATGAGTGTAGTAATTAATTGAGCGGTCGACGCACATTATGCACGTGACTGTACTACTAGGTGAGGTATCTCGAAGTGCTAGGTTACTGTATTAAGATACTATAGTTTAAATATATAATATTATATATGCTATACTAGTTATAATATACTAGGTTACGTTAGTATTAGTAGTACTATATATTATGTATACGTATGGTCATAAATATAAGATTAATACAACTATATATTAACTATCATATAATATATTAAATAATATAATTAATATATCTGAAGTTAGGATTAATGACGGAATTGAGTATGCTTAAGCTACTTGTCAAACATTTGTGTTATGTATATGTGAAACATTTGCTTGGGTGAGACATTTCGGTAACCTGTTTTTCGTCAGCTGGTGTGAAGATGTTTAATGAAAATAGTTTTTTTTATATCGATAAGATCGCACCCAGACCATGTACAGTGCGATAGCGGCGTGCAAAGATTACGCCAAAATGTTTGGAGTTTTGCGGTCCGGGCTTTATAAAAATTTCTGTGTAGGTGTGGCCGGTGGCGTTGATGGTACAACTCTCGTAATTGCGGTAACAGGAGAATACTGGTAGTTGGTAGTGACGAAAACGCGGAAATGCTATTTCAATAACTTTTTTGAGCTACAGACATTGCCGGTATATTAATTGATCTCTTTTCTCCCGTGGTACTCGTCATGTAATTATGTTGAATGATTAGGAAATTGGAGCTATGGCAAATTGAAATTAATTTACAGCTTATTAAAATTTAATTAGATTATTATTATTACATTAATGTATAGTTAATTAAATTGATCTACCCTCATATAATATAAATTTATTAATTTTTTTTTTTCTTTTTTTGTGTTTTTTGGTTTTGTTTTGTTATTTTTTTTTTTTTTTGTTTCTTTTTTATTTTTTCTTTGTTATCTTATTTCTTTATGAGCGGTTTATTGTTATTTTTATATGATTGATTTGTCATTATTATTTGATTATTTAATTTATCTATAAGTAGTAGTGCATATTTTTAAAGTTGTAGTCATGTAAGCAAAATGATTTAAGAATCAAAGGGTAAGTTATTAGAGATAGGTAACGTTAATAGTAGTAGTAGTAGTAGGCTAAGTTAAGTAAGTAGTTAGTAGTAACGTAGTAGTTAACAGTATAAGTACAAGCATTATAAAGCACTATGATAGTGCAATGTAGGTCAAGATATGAAATCAAACTAGAATAAGTTATATGCGATAGTTAAAGAATAGGAGTGAGATGCCATATCAGCTATGCGTTTATGGGGTAAGGATTGAGCCTGCCCTCTAAGATAATGCGGTGTGCTAGGTGTTATGGAGGCAATACAAGACTACAAGAAAAAGAGGAGTTAGTGGGCAGTAGTTCGCGGAGATCGAGTTGAAGCGTAGTTATACCACAATATACCTTTTATGGACAGCGGTTATGTGAGTCTATGCATCATATTAGTGATAGATAAAAATATACTTATATATATCAATGTGATCACTGTGTGAAAAGTATTGATAGATGGAGTAGATACAATATTATTTATCTCCAAGGAAAAATTTTGTTGGTAACTACACTACATTGTGAAAATTTTGGTTGATAGAGTTTGTACTTTGTTAAACAAACTGAAAAGATACACCAAGAGAGAGCGAGTGATGTGAAACTAAGCGAACGCCGCGTGAGTACCATACTAGTGAGAAGAGTAGACTTATAATGTACGAAAGATAATTAGAATAAGTCACTCAAGATATATAAATATATCCATCGTATTCCAAATTATATATCGTATCAATAGCGGTTTATGGGGCACGCATATCTAGAAATATATAGTTAGTATATACTAGAAGGTAGAAGGTAGAAAACAAAGCGTAAATGGTTTTGCAAGTATTATTATGGGTTACGATAGATGATATATAACAGATAATAAGCTAATATATATATATAGTATACTATATATATATATTAGTTATTTATATATATCTATATCTCATACTATAATATATATGCATTATTAAATAATATAGTATTATTACCATATTTCTTTTTATTATATTAGTATTAATGAAGGAGGAAATTACAAAATATTATTATTATTTATTATTGCTTATTATTATCTAATTTATTTATCTATATATTTTAATATAGTTAATTATATATTATTATTTTTATTTTAGAATAATAAATATAAGCGCATCTAGCCGTAAACGACAATATGAGCCCTGTTCAGGCTTACACATCAGCGGGTAATTATTATAATAGCATTTTGAATTTACATTCTCGAGAATATCGCGAAGAACGAGGAAACTGAAGGAGAGAAGAGAACTCAGAATTGTGAAAGATATTCCCTATGTTAAAAAATAATTGAGGATATCCGATAGGAAGTCAGGTTGGGTTGTTGTTGGTTGCATGTGTTTCGTTGTTGTTTGTTGTGGTGTGATTTTAGTAATCATATTAAGTTGTGAGCCTGTTACTTTTGGTTTTTGGATTTTCTGTTTACTTTTTTATAATTTTACTTGTTGTTGTCTAGATTGTTTTTGCCATTTTTATGTTGTTGTGTTGTTATTTAGTGTTGTTATTAGTCTGTTGTTTATGTTGTTGTTGTTTCTTTTGTAACATTGCTCTTGTTTTTATCATGATTAATTTGATGTTTGATATTAACATCCTCGTTTTAAATATTTATATTAGCTCATTATTAAATATGTTGTACCTTAGTCGTACTATGGTTGTTTGTTTTTTATTTTGTTTATAGAGTGTTGTGTTGTTGGATTGTTGTGTTGTGGTTGCTTTTATAGAGCGCTGTTGTTGTTGTATGTTGTTTGTTGTATTGTATGTTAAACATATTATTGTTATCGTTATTGTTGTTGTTTGTATGTTTGTTGTTGTTGTTTGTTGTTGTTGTTTTGTTTTTGTTATGTTACTGTTTTTCTAGTTTGTTTTTTGTTATTATATTGTTATGTTGGCTGTTTTTTCTGCTAACCTATCCAGCTAACTTATCATTACTTTACTTGGTTGAGTGTTGTTTGTTCGTTTTATAGGTTATATTTATGCTGATAAATTGAGCATCAGCCTAGTATGGGTATTTTATCAAATGATGCTGAAATCTAAATATAGTATCAAATGCTTGTCAGCACTCGCTAATATATTTTGTGAATTCCTAGCTTTGTCTGATACGTTGGGAGTTCTCTAATATAATATTATCAAGTAAATGTTTCTGTATTTGAATTTTCAGCTATTACCAAATAATGTTAAGTAAATATTCTTTAAATATTGTAAGAACCTTAAGGAATATAAGGTCTAAAAGGTAAGAAAAATAAACTTTTTTCTTTGTATACAAATTAGATGAATAGACTTGGTTAGGGAAATTTTTTTAGAATAACCTATTTCTATTTAGGCTTTTCTTAATTAATTTTTGCATGTAAGATCCTGTAGACAAAACAATTCTTTTTTTTTTTTAATGAGCAAATATTTGCTATGCCTCTGAAAGATTTTTTCTATGCCCATTACTGTAAGTCAAGGTTATAATACAATATTCAGAAAATCCCTGACTAACACGTTTTCAATTAACATGACAATTTTTTCATTAAAAAATTTGAATTGTATGCACTGAATTCAATTTATGCAGTACAGTAATTAAAATGTTGAAATTTTTTTTCCTTATTTCACGTTAATAAATTTCCTATGATTTGTAAAATGTTAAAAAGATCTGTTTTGAATATTTGGATGAAGAAAATGTAGTTAAACATAAAATCTCAAATGAAGGAGCTCAGTGATAAAGATCTAAATCTAGGATGTTAAAAGCTTTAAAATACTTTGTTAATAGAAATTTCACAGAAAGAATTTAGTGATTTTTTGAGCACGTAGAAATTTTAAAACAGCAATACCTTGATATGGATCACAGAGGCCAAATTTGCCACATACGTTACCCTGTATGGTTCTTATTAAAAATATTTAATTTTGCATAGTAAACAAGAATTATCATGGGATTATTATTATCAAATGCTCAATTGTCTTTAAAAAAAAATAATGTCTTAGTTCAACTTAGATTTAATTACAATATTCCTTAATGTTTTTTCCATCATTAGTTTTACATTTTGATTGGTGGTACATATGCAAACTGAAACAATGTATGAACCACTCTGACTGGCTAGTACACCATTTTTTTAGTTATAACAGCAAATTTGAAAAAGCCAACTTTAATATTGCTGAACTTTTCTTTAATTAGTAAGTTTGTATCTTTTAAATTACATAACCCATTTGGTATTTTTATGTATTGGAAAGGTTTTTCCCTGGTCTTTGACCTGGTGTGGACAAAATTCCCTTCAGTTGTAATAATATTTGGTTTGTCTAACTTTATAAATTGGAGCTTTGAACTCTTTAACAATCTTCCTTACCCTCCAACTCTTGTACCGGTATTATAAATCTTTTCAGAATTCTTGTAAGCATTTTTTTTATATGGTTCACTAGATCTCATTTTTCGAAGTACCAATTTAACCATCATCAAATGATTCTGTATTACATTAAATGATGATAATGACTTACTTATTTATTTAATGAAGCATCAGTATCATCACCATATCTCCCATCATCTTAAAATTGTGTGTCACAGGCTTTTGCTGGGGACATCTACTTTGCTAGGCCTACTTTCATTCTTCAACTTTGAAAGCTCCTTTCTAAAAATATCACAAATTTTAGCATTTTCAGGCATTCCTGCTATCAACATACACATCTATAGCATTATAGATCTTAATCCGTTTCTTATATGGGAGTAATGTCTTTTTTTTTTTAAGGAATTAATACAATTAAAAGCAATTAGTTTACTTTCAATGGGGTTCATGAAAGAAATAATTATTAATTATAATAATAATTTAAATATTTAGTAGTGATGGGACGATTAATCAAATGTCACGTTAAAACTGCATCAAATATCATTTAAGACATTAAGGACATTAAGAATATGGAGAAGTAAAAAAGGCCACATGGGCCCTATATGGTTTCTGAATAATCAGAAATTCAAGTTGGTTCCCACTCTGCAATTTAGACTATTTAATTAAATTTAAAAGATAAATATTATTTATTTTACTAATTTTGCTTTGTTATTTTCAAACTTAAATTGGCTTTTTTTTTTTCAAGTACATGTCAAACTTGTATGGTCTGTATCACCTGATCTTATTATGATCCCAAAATGAATCTCTGGGAGGTGTAAGAGAATAACACAAAGTAATAATGTGAAATTTTTTTTTAAAAGTTTTAAATTACCATTTTTTGAAATACTTCAATTTTAGTATTTAATATAAGTTTTATGAAAAAAAAATATTATATCTCATGTTATGTATTGAATGAAAGCCCATCAAAAAATCTTTAAAATGAGGCCTTGCCCAGGTTTCTCTATTTCATATGATTAATGAGAAAAAGCATTTAAATATGAGAATGCAGTGATTTTTGATAAATATTTAATTATTGAATGCTTAATAACTTCCCCCCCCCAAAAAAAAATCTAATGATTTTCATTCATAAGTCTCAAGCACAGTTGATATTCCTAGTTTCATCATAATCAGGGTGTTGATTTGACATAGAAATACACTGTTCATGGTTGCTGGTATTGGTGGCAGAGGGTTCCATCTTATTAATCTGTAGTAAAAGAATCCCAACAATAAAGTATTCAGAACAGTTTAAATAACCAAATAAATTTTAAAGAGTGGATGTCATCTGTTCAGTTCTAATACGCAAGAATATATATATATATATATATACTATATATATATATAGGAAAAAAAATTGGTCCAGGGAAAGTCAGGGAAACGTTTTTAAAATATGCTGAAAGTCAGGGAAATTTCCAAAAAAGTCAGGGAAATTTTAAAATTTCAAAAACATATGAAGAATGATCCATGGAACGTATTTTCAATATTTTTGATATTTTTTTTTCTTTACTGTATAATTGTGGAATAAGAGATGTATTTTGAAATAAGTGAAATGAAAATATTGGGCAAGGAATGAAATTCCATAAATCTCTTCTATCCTGTTTCTTTCTATTTTTAGTTCAGTATTACCTACTATTTCTTTTTAGGATTTATACTTTTTGAGGTGGTTTTTTTTTTAAGGTTTGGCGAAGTGATTTTGGATTTTTGTGGCAGTTGAGGTATTTTATTATTTATTATAAAAATAACTTCAAAACAAAAAAACTAACTTTAACTACCAGTGGTTGGACGTCAACTGAACCGACAGTGTTATCAGGTGGTTTGGGTTAAAAGACCTGATGTTTCTAAGACATACTGTATAAGTATATAAAAAGAACTTTTGATCTAATCTAACATGGGACGCCAAGCCGAAGTTTCACATTCAAGAAGGGAAACTCAATTGAATTTAATCAAAACTCAGCAGGACCAACCATCATTGAAAACCTTTTTCGTTAGTGTGTTCTAAATAATACAATATTAGTGTTAGTGGTGTGCACTGAAAATTATGCCATTCCATCAACTTCTAATCATACTCAACCAATTGTAAATGACCTTGAGTGTTCTATTAATAACCAACCAAAACCAGTTTATCAATCAGTTTCATCTTATTGCATTAAAGATGATTTTACAAGATCTGAATACTATGGGCATTAAAGGTGGTGAATGATAAAATGTCTTAAAACTCGTGTGCAGATATAGGAAACCATTTAAATTAAGGTTTCCAGATAGTGCGGTAGCTTCAATTTTAAATGGGGCTGATATGAAATGTAAATATGTGATTAACCATTGACTTGCCCCCTATTTTTCTAGAAAGCAAAAGCACAATAACACTCTACTTTGCAGTGAAACTCATTCTACACACTTGAATTAAAATTCAAAATATTTTGGATGGTGAATCATTGTCTTTCTAAGAGACTTATTTATTTTTTCAAAATCTATCTTTTCAGGGGAATCAATGTTATGTGGGATTGTGGCAAAATTATTAATTAGGACTGATATTTCGCATGGAAATGTGACAGTGGAAGGAGGGTTTCTATAAATTAGCAATTTTAGTGGAGAATCTGAAAGAAACATAGTCTGGGTTTCTCAAAGAACAGTGCACAATGCTATAAGAACTCTCTTGAAAGTATTCATAAAGTTCCATTCACTCAAAAATTTTTGACAAATGTAAGAGCTGCTCATAAGAGATATGAAGAACATCTCAAAGAGTCAAATACAGAAACAAAAAGAGAAGAGATAAAAAAGGTTGAAAAAGAAATTATCCATCAGATCTATCAACTTGATGAGGGCAGAGAAAGATGTTGAACTGAAAGCTTTGACAGAAGAAAACTCTATAAAATCAAAAATTCAGATGCTTGAAAGAAAAGAAAAAGTTAATCTAAATCTCCCCATCTAAACTTTTGTGATCACAGTGGGCGTTATTCACCTAGGCTATTAGTGTAAGCTTTTAATTTATTTTCTTTTGGTATAAATAAAACTGTTTTACTTTTGGAAAAAACAAAAAAAGGGCAAATTTGGTACCGTATAAGTGTCAATAATAGGCTGATTACTAAAAAAAAATAAATATTTTTTTAAATTCCATCCATGATGATGACGTTTCTAAAGTAAATTTTCAATAATTTAAGTATGAACTGAGTAAATAGGCTGCAATAAGATTAATAGATATTTTATACGCTAAAAATAACGAACTCGCTGGTCAGGGAAAATTTGCAGATTTGGTCAGGGAAGGTCAGGGAAAGTCAGGGAAATCAAATTCAAGTGTGACCTGATATATATATATATATAATATATATATAAATAAATATATTATATATATATATTATATATATATATATATATATATATATAATATATATATATATATATAATTATATATATATATATATATATAATATAGTATATATACTTTATTTGTCCTCCCTGCTCGAAGCTGCATCCATGGTGGGCTAGAATATCCAAATGCAATTGAGCTGAAGCAATGCTTACTATCAAGGACCTAGAATAATCTCTGCAGTCTGACCATATTCAATTTCCTGACCAAGAAACGTACTGCATTAGTAATAACGCCCCCCCCTCCCAATGGATGAGAATAGAGGTTCAGTGGGCTACAAATTAATTAATATATATATATTATATAATATATATATATATATATATATATATATATATATATTATATATATATTAAATATATATATATACCGTATATATATATATATATATATATATATATATATATAATATATATATATATATAATATATATATATATATATATATATATATATATATATATATATATATTATATATATATATATATATATATATATATATTATATTATATATTATATATAATATATATACGTATATATATTATATATTATATATATATTATATATATATATAATATATATATTATATATATATATAATATATATATTTATATTATATATAATATAATCTCGTTATGTAATAATATTTCTCACATTCTAAGGATAATTTCTGAAAAGGCAACTCAAAATGTTATTCCATTAAGTGAAGACGAACTTGTGAAACTCCAAACTAGAAATCAAGGCTTTCTCAGAGGATGCTTCTGCTAGGCTATACGGATGTACGAACATTGATAATCAAATGAGCCAGATGAAGAAAGATTTGAACATGAATTAGGGCAACCCAAGAAATCTCTTAAAAAGAAATACAAGTTGCAAGTTAGTAGCTTTGTTAAATCAAAATTGATAATTTAATAATTCATTAGTTATGATTAAAATGTTTATTAAACTTTTTATGTAAAATTCTTGCAATACTGATGGTGAGGTTATTAAAATTATATGCTATATATATATATATATATATATATAATGATATGATATATATATATATATTATATATTATATATATAGATATTATATATATACGCTATATATATTAGTTGCAGGTAAACCATCCGCATCCGCGGAGAATCCGCACATTATTAAAGATCCGCATCCCATCCGCGCTTTGCCTGCGGATGTTGCGCGGATGTTTATTGTCCCGAGTTTGATAAAGAATTTTATAATAAAAATACTTAAGATGAATCGAAAAAGAAAATAAATTAAATGAGTTAAAAGCAATTCCAAAACGGCTTGATATTTCATATCTTAATGTTATCAAAGACATTCCAAACTCGCTGGAATAGTACACCTTAATATGATGGAAAGAAGTATTCCTCAAAGAACTTCTTCCTTCGTACGCTCGTTTCGTATTCCAAAGTTTAACAATCTTATTAATTTGGAAAATGACATCATATCACACCTGCATTAAGCTATTGAAAACCATTTGAAGAAAACTACCCAAAGAAAATCAGCGCCCTCTACAGCCTTTCTGTCTCTTGTAATACCATTAATGCTCAACGCTAAGGAAGCATTTTGAACATCTTCAAATGAAAAAATGATGACGGTTTAAAAAGAATAAAGATGTAATTAAACTAGAAGCTAGAAAAACCTTTGGTTCTGTGGAAATTGAATGACCTTCATACTATTGCAACTTACTTAGATTCCCGTTATAAGCAGTTTTTTTTGTAAACGAATATTAGAACAAGTTTAAATTGTTACCTTTGGTTGGCAGTTGAAAAACTTCAATCAGAACAGTCTATTATTCGCCAACCATTAAAAGGAAAAACAAAATCTATACAGAACCAACACTTCTACAAGTAAAATCAATAACAGATTCAACTGTTGAAGAATTTCTACAGTCAGTAGTGATGAAGGAAACAGCACGCATTACCCAAAAGATGTGTGCAATGATTGAAAAAACTATCACCAAGAAAAACGATTAGATTCGAATGATGATCCAATCAGTTGGTGGAAAGTTAAGCCAAAAAATGTTTTACCCATGCTTGAGTAAACTTGCCGAGGAAAAACTTCAATCCAGAACAGTCTAATTATTAGCCATCCGCATAAAAGAAAAAAAATGAAATATACAGAACTAAAACTCTTTCTACAAGTAAATCAATAACAGAATTCACTGAAAGAATTTCTACAGTGCAGCAGTGATGCACAGAAACACACGCATTATCACAAGATGCAGTGCACAATGATGAAAACTATCACCAGAAAAACAGACTAGATACAAATCAAATGACGATCCAATCAGTTGGTGGAGTGTTAATTAAGCAAAATGCAAATGTTACCCACGCTTAAGTAAAAACTTGCAAGGAATACCTGGCCTGTCCTCCAACTAGTGTTTCCAAGTGAGAGAGTATTTAGCAATGCTGGGCAAATATATATGATGGGGAAAAAAAGAGAAAGAGACTCTCGCCAGAAAAGGCAGAAAAAATTGAATGTCTCTCAAGCACAAATCTTCCCATATTTGAAATTTCAAATACTAGTGCCAAAAGTATATAATCCATTGTAAAAATCTCTTTCATTAAGTCGGAGGTTAGGGAAAGAGGTTGATAGGGTCCATTTGAGTTGGGTCCCCATTCCGCACCCCTGGTAACAATTATATTAATAGATTGGGAACAAACTCGATATATATATATATAATATATATATTATATATATATAATATATATATATATATATATATTATATATATATATATATATATATATATAGTATAATATATATATATATATATATATATATATATATATATATATTACAACCGCACCGCACCGCATCCGAGGATGTTAAAATCAAACATCCGCATCCGCAGATGCGAAAAAAATGACATCTGCAGCATCACTAATATATATATATATATTAGTGATACGATTATGTCATTTATATTCATATATATATTATATATATATATATATATATATATATATATATATATACTATATGTTTTATATATCTATATATATATATACCGGTATAATATATATATATTTTCTTAGATTTGTGATTGAGGTAATCTTGGATCGTTAAATATTACAGTTTTTTCAGTTTTTGTTGTTTTTTTTACACTGAATGAATATGATTTTGCATTACCTAAGATCTTCATTTGGCAATTTGAATGTGTAATTGGCATCACGGACGACAACCTTGATGATGTTCATCGATTGAATACGCCGGGTGACCAAAGAAAGTGGTTCGATCTTTAATAAAATCCCCAACACTTGGTTCAAAACAATATTAAAATGTGTGTATTGTACTTCACAACTTTGTGTTATTTTCCAAGTTTCCAATTAAATTCTTTAGGATAAATATAAAATAAAAAAAAACTTTTATGAATAAATCCTCTAAACCATCATAATTTATGTTTTAATTATTAAATTTTATTTTTAAACCCACTTATTTTAATACAATAACAAAGACTACTCCATCATTAAATATAAAAATGAACAAATGTAAAATTTTAATACTCTGTCCCATGACAAAAAATCTAAATAAATATGGCTGAACAATTTGGACCTTATTTTACTAATTGTTATTTATTTAACAATTTAAAGTATTTTCTTGACTTCCTATGCTTTTTTTACTTTAAAAATCTATTCTTGTTGATATTTATAACAAGAATTTAACAAATTGAGCAAAATTTTAACGATTAAATTTTTTATTTATTTACCTTGGGGTAGAACTCTATTATGGGACCTACCTTAACACAACTCCCTAATACGTTCATTCCTAGTTTTATCAATTCTTCTCACACATAACACCCTCCTAAGATTATCCATTTGAACAGATTGCACCTTAGATCTATACCTCTTATTCCACACCATAGTTTCACAGCCATAAATAAACACTGGTAACAAAATACCCTCATGCAGAACCCTAGCTCACTCAAGACTTAGTCCCTTTACATTCACCAAGGATTTAATTGCACTAGCCAACTTCCAACCATTCACAACTTTCCTACTACACTCAGCAGTCTTCATCATCCGTTCTCTTTTCATACAATATATAACCTAAATATATAAAGTCATATACTTGTTCTAATTGCTCACCGTTTAGGATGATTTCACAATGCAGACTCTCCTCACCCACTACCTTCACCTTACTCTTATCTACATTTACTTTCAAACCTCTCCTTTTACGCACCCTGCCAAACCCCCTCTACCAATCCTCTAATACTTTCTTAGATTCGCCACACAAAATTAAATCATCAAGGCACCCTTCTTCCATTCTTCATCGATCTAACACCCTCTCCCTACCACCTCTACTACTAATTCTTTCATCAAATTATCTATATGCAAATTAAGTAGCCATGGAGACATAAGTTTAACACATCCCTGGCTTACCCTACTACTGATATTAAACCAGTTACTTTCCACTCCATTTATTCTTACACAAGCTTCACTATCAACATACATACTTTTAATTTCATTTAGAAGCCTACCACCAGCACAATATATCACTTGCACTTGCAACAAAGCTTCCCTATTAATCCTGTCAAACGCCCGTTGCAAGTCCATAAAACCTAAATTTTTCCTTCTCATTTTATCACTCATTTCTTTCAATATGAAAATTTGATCTACACATCCTCTATCACTTCTAAATGCACCTTGTTCTTCACCAATCAGTTTCTTCACCAATCAGTCCCTCAGTCACTAGACGCACTCTTTCAATTAAAATACCAGCATATATCTTCCCTACAGCACTCATTAAATTAATTTCCCTTATCGCCCTTACCCTTATATAAGGGTATTATTACTGCTTTCCTACAATCTCTCAGAACTATACTCTCCACAAATGCTTTGTTACACAACTTACATATCTAGTCAATCACAATCTTCCCTCCATTCTTGATCATTTCACCAGTATTCCATCTATATTTGCCGATTTACCATTCTTTAACTTGCTTACTCTACCTATTACTTCCTCCCTACAAATTACCTCGTCCCCAAAATATCTATTTTTTCTTACACCATCAAACTCACACATATTCACTATCACCTCTTCATTACTGCCAATGTTATGCAGATTTTTGAAGTGCTCTCTCCATACTCTCTAACATACATTTCATCATTCACGAAAGCACCATATAATTATTATTATTATTATTATTATTATTATTATTATTATTATTATTATTATTATTATTATTATTATTATTATTATTATTATTATTATTATTTCAAACTCCACTTGTCTTATTACATATTTTTTTATTTTGGGGGAGGGGGATTTTATGTCATGACTTTCATACAGCTTTACTAATAATAGTTTAATATTTCACTTATAATTTTACTTGCTTTTAACAATTTTAGCACCCATAGATGAAACGCAAGTGGCAATTATACCTTTATTTGTAGGTGAAACCCAATTTTCAATGAAACAAATTTTTCTGCTTAATACTTGCAAAGTTTCCATATCTGGCTCTCTTTGGTTTAAAATTTCTTCCACTTACCACACTTATACTTATTATCTTTTCTTTTTAATACAGTTTTTTTTCCTTATTTTTATTTAATATTACATTAATTTTAACTTAAAAGTTTCTTATTACGCTTTTGTCATTTGACTCGTTTTACACACATGCACAAATAACTATATATATTTTTTTTCCTTTAATAAGATGCTCTTTATTTTGTAAAGTAAATATTTTTTTTATTGTTGATTTATTAATTCATTTATTTTGTCTAATTTTAAATAATATAAATCTTTACTGAACAGGAGCTGATTCTAAGTTACCCTTTGGAAGAAGCTGTTACAGAAGAAAACCAGTATGAATACTTGGAGAAAGCAGTGACTCCATTAAACAAGGTAAATATTTGGATTTGAAACAAATTTAAAAAATAAAAAAATTTAAGCATTAGCTTATAGTTTTTTTTTCATTATACTGTCTATTGTTTCTTTTCATCAAATCTCAATGATTTATTTAGTCACACTAGTGAATATGAATTTTTCATTATATATATATATATATATAGTATATATATAACTAATAATATAATATATATATATATACTCTATCATATATATATATATATACTCTGCTGCTTATATATATATATATATATATTATATATAACTCTATATATATATATATATATATATTAATTAACTAGATTGCTTTTTGGATAATCTGAATGATGTTTAGATGGGGTGGTAGGAGCTTCAGATTGATAGTGTTTGGGAAACATGAATGGTTGGATAGGTGATCAAAAGGAGATTAACAGGTGGTTTGGGGTGTCGGGAGAAAAAATAAGAATGGTAGGAAAGTGATTGGTGATTTCTGTGAGGGGAGAGAGGTATGTGTGGTAAGTAATACTTTCTTTACTCTAAGAGTATCCATAAGTATACTAAGTTGGGTTGTAGGTGGAGATGGTATCGAAGTGTGAAAAGTATGATTAATTTTGCAGTGAAGATGTTATTATGTGTTGGATATTGCAATCTGAGGGGAGTTTAGGAATGGGGATTATCGGATCATTATACTGTTTTATGTAAAATGTAAAATTAAGTTAGTGAGGACTTGGATGGAGAGGAAGGTGATACAGGAAGTAGGTGATGAAATTAAGAGGGGAGAAGTTAAAAGTGAATTAGGAGTAATAAGGGGGATAGAGTAATAACAGGAAGCTCGCAAGTAAATCAGTTGAATGAACAAGAGATTGAAACTGAACAATCTGGGGAGCAAATAAGAAGGAAGCTGGTATTGTTAGTGCAAGGAAGTATGTGGATGTGCCCCAAAAGTAGGAGGCAGAAGATGTGTTAACCGTGTGAGTATGGTGGAATGAAGAGGGGATACAAGCGGTTAAAAAGAGTAAAAAAAAGGAAGCGTAGTTTGAATGTACTAGAGCCAATATTGTTAAAAAGAAGTTATACCACATGTTTGGAAGTATATATAAGGAGGAAAAAAAAATACTAAAAAGTGCATACGTAGGAGAAAAAAGAAGGTAAATGAACAGTTTGGAAGAAGGGGGAGGATGAATGGGGACTTACAAAGTGCTAAGCTCTTCTGGAAGAGACCTTGAAAAGGTTAGAATGAATAAGGGGAACCTGCCAGAATAACTGAATAGGGATTGTGCTTTTTGTGACTTTGAAGTGAAATGGATGTTAGAAGTGTGGAAAGAAGAACATTTCAATCTTATAGTATTAACATTAATGAAGAGGTGATAGTGATGTATTATTGGGTTTAGAGTGGTGCAAGAATTATATTGGGGATGAGATCATAAGTAATTAAGGAGGAGGTGATGGGTAGAATTGAGGGAAGTTGAAGAATGGTAAATCTGCTGGTATAGATGAGCTTACTGGTGAAATGATCAACGAAGGCGAGAGATGGTGATTGATTGAATCTTTAAGTTGTGTAATAAAGCGTTTATGGAGGGTATAGTTTCAGAGGATTGGGGGAGAGTAGCAATAGTACTAATATGAGTGTAAGGAGATAAAGAAACTGTGAAATTTAGGGTATTTAGTTTATTGAATGTTGTAGGGGAAGATATATGCTGGTGTTTTGGTCAAAAGAGTGCGAGTGACTGAAGAAGGACTGATTGGTGAAGAACAAGGGTGCGTTTAGGAGTGGTAGAGGATGTGGATCAAAATCTTTACATTGAACAAAATGATTGAGAAATGAGGAGAAGAAGAAGATGAATTGTATTTAGGTTTATGGATTTAAACAGGCAGTATGATAGGTTAATAGGGGAAGCTCTATAGGCAGGTGTTGATATAACATGGGTGTTGGTGTTGAAGCTTCTTAATGGAATCAAAGTATGTATGACGATAGTGAAAGGTGTGTAAGAATAAACCATTTGGTGTCAAAAGAGTGATTCGTTTAATATTAAAGCGGAGTGAGGCAGGGTTGTGTATGTCTCCTTGGTTGTTCAGTTTGTATATGGATGGGGTTATGAAGAAGGAATTAGGGTGGGGGTGACAGGAAATGGTGTTGGAATGATGGAGAATGGAGATGGTGGAGATTGCCAAAACTATTATATGCGGATGATTGGTTTGTGTGGTGAATCTGAAGAGAGTTTGAGAAGGAAATTGGTGGGGAATTTGTGTGTGTGTAAGGAGGGGGGTTTTTGAAAGTAGTAGAAAGGAAGTAAGGTTATGGTTGTGAGTGAGAATGGCCTCCGTTTGAAGTTATGTTAAAGATGGTGAGCAGCTGGAACAAGTGTCTGAGTTTAAATATTTAGGGTATATGTTAGGATGAAAAGGAACGGATGATGCAAGAGTGTAGTAGGAAAGTTGTGAATGGCAGGAAGGTGGCTATTTTTTTAATTAAAACGTGGTGAATGTTGAGGACTAAGTCTCAGTACGCTAGGGTGCCCATACAAGGGTATGTTGTAACCTGACATGTTATTGTACAGTATTGAGACTATGATTAGAATAAGAAGTATAAAATCTAAGTTCTGTTCAGATGAACAATCTTAGGGAGGTGTTAGGTGTGAGAAAAGAATTAATCAAATGAGGAATGAACGTATTAGAAAGTTGTGTGGTGTGAAAGAAAGGGATAAACAGAGAATAATAAATGATATATTTGAAGATGGTTTTGGTCATGTGGAAAGGATGAATGATAGTCAGTTGGCTAAGCGGATTGTAGTGGCAGTATGTTGGGGGCCGGCCATCTGGGGAGACCCGAGAAAGAAAAAGTGGATTGAGTCAGTAAACGAATGTTTGTGAGGAAATGTGTGAGTTTGGTAGGCGAAGAAGAGGGTGTGAATAGGGTTTGTGAGGGGTATGGATTTGGCACACCCTGGGCCAAGGATGAACATACCCATTGGTGATACTATGAGCAGGGGTCCATCACGGTCCATAGCTCTAGGGTGGATTTTTTGACTGTGACGAGTTCTCACTAATTAATGGTACCAGAGGGGGCGGTAAGACTGGACTTTCTTTTCGACTTTTGCTTCATATTCTTCTACCTTTCTTTTTCGATACATTGCACCACACACACTTTTACTAATCTTAGGAAACTAAAAAAAGGAGGAGATGAAAAATATACAACACTATATATATATATAAATTTAGATACATGTCTCAGGAAAAAGCCTGCTATATATATATACTCTTTCTATATATCATATATAGCATATATATATATATATATATAGCCTTATATATCTCAAGAATTAAAGTCATGTCAAAATGTTTTGATGATGACCAGTCGTAGAATCTGCAGGTTTAAATTTAAGTTTGAAAAGGTCAAGGCTAGTTTGTGACGTATGGTCCATCTGAGAATGATTGAAGAGAGTACGATTTTTGGGATAATCTGAATGTTGCTTTGGATGGGGTGAGTACGGACTTCAGATTGTTGATAGTGTTTTCAGAATCTGCATAGTTTGCCTTCCAAAGTTACCTTGTAAACATGAGCACGTTTTTACGTATGTAGAGAAAAATGAGAATGAAAATTTTGATACAGTAGAAGAGATTCACTCAGATGAAAGAATTGCTTTTAATACTTTCTTTCGCTGGGTATCATAAATCACCACTAGAGTTGGTGTAGGTGAGATGGAGTGAAAAGTATTGATTTTGTGTTGGTGAAGAAGGGAGATGTTGAGTATGTGTTGGATGTTATATCAGTGAGGGTTTAGGAATGGGATTATCGGATCATTATGTTGTTCTTATGTAAAATTTAAGTTAATGGGAGCTTGGATGGGGAGGAAGGTGATACGAGTAGGTAGAGTAGGAGTGAGATTAAGTGAACAAGACAACCTGGAGATATTATAAGTATGTAAGAGCGCTCGCCTAGTAAATCAGTTGAAGTGTGGCAGAACAAGTTGATACTAGACAGACAAAATCTGAGGGCAAATGAAGGAAGCAATTGTTAGTAGTGCAAAGGAAGTGTGGATGTGCTAGAGTAGGAGTAAGAATGTTATACGAATGAGGTGAAATGAAGAGAGGTGATGAGAAAGAGTATGGTTAAAGGGTAAAAAAAAAGAAGCTGGTTGAATGTACTAAAAAGCCAATAGTGAAGTTTCAAAAGAAAGATGTTTGGAGTAATAATAAGGAGGAAAAAGAAATACTAAAAGAGGTGCATACGTAGGAGAAAGGAAGAAGGTAAATGAACAGTTTGGAAGGAGGATGAATGAGGACATACAAAGGGAATAGGAAGCTCTTCTGGAAGGAAGCGCGAAAGGTTAAGAATGAGAATGGTGGAATCTTAGGAGCTATTAGATAGTGAGGGTATAAAAGTGGCGGTGAAATGGATGTGAGGCCTTGTGAAAAATAATAATAATAACAGTAATGATGAGGTGTTAGTGAATGTGTGTGTATGTTTGTGAAGTTGCAAGAAGGAATAGGTATTTTGGGGATGAGGGTATTGAGGAGGAGGTAATGGGTAGAAATTAGAGAAAGTTGAAGAATGGTAAATCTGCAGGCATAGATGAGTTACTGGTGAAATGATGAGCGGAGGCGAGATGAGATTGATTGGATTTGGAGATTTGTGTAATAAAGCATGGAGGGTACATAAGGGTAAGGGAGAAAAAAAGAACTGTAGAAATTATAGGGAGATAAATTTATTGAGTGTTTAACTACTTTTGTTATTTTGGTCCGAAGAGTGCTCAGTGACTGAAGGACTGATTGGTGAAGAACAAGGTGCGTTTAGGGTGGTAGAGGATGTGAGTGGATCAAATCTTTATATTAAAACAAATGAGAAAATGAGGGAGAGAAAGAATAAATTATATTTTTAGTTTATGGATTTACAACGGAGAAAAGCCTTATAGATAGAGTTAATAAGGGAAGCTTTACTTTGCTTGAGGTAATTAGTGATATGAACTGTTGGTGGTAGGCTTCTGAATGGAATCTAATGTGTTTGATAGTGAAAGCGTGTATAAGAATAAATGGTGTCAATGGTGATTGGTTTAGGATTAATAGCAAAGTGAGACAGGGGGTTGTGTTATATGTCTCCTTGGTTATTATGTTGTATATGGATGGGGTTATGAAAGAATTCGAGGAGTGGGGATGGCAGGAAATAGTGTTAGATTAGACTGATGGAGAATGGAGATGGAGGGTGCCCCTACCTATTATATGCAGTTGATTTGGTTCTGTTGGCATGACGAATCTGAGAAGAGAGTTTGAAGAGAGTTGGTGAGAGAGATTTGGCAGGTATGTAAAGGAGGGGTTTGAGAATAAACGTAGAAGATAAGAGTAAGGTTATATGGTTGTGGAGTGAGGACAGTCCTCAGTGTGAAGTTATGTTAGATGGTGACAGCTGGAGCAAGTGTCTGAGTTTAAATATTTAGAGGTTATGTATTTGGATGAGAGAAGGGAACACAGGATGATGCAGTGCCCAGTAGGAAAGTTGAATGGGAGGAAGGTTGTGAATTTCCCAATTCAAATCTGTTGGGTAGTGCTAAGGACTAAGTCTGGGTACGCTAGGAATTCTTATGAGGTATGTTTATTTACCTGTGTTGGCTGTATGGTAGTGAGACTATAATTCTGGAATAAGTATAGATCTAAAGTTCAATGTGTTCCAGATATGAAGACAATCTTAGGGGCATGCTAGGTGAAAAGAATTAATAAAATGAGAATGGCAAAGACTTATTTTTAAATTTGTGTGGTGTAAAATGAGAGAATAAGCTATTAATATTTGAGATGGTTGAGTGTGTGGAAAGGATGTCAGGCCAAAGTGGTTGGTTAGCTTGGATGTAATTAAGGTGTGTTTAAGGAACAAACCCACGGCTGGGAGACCAAAGAGAAAGTGGGTTGAGTCGGTGAACGAAGAAAATGTCAGAAGAAGAAATGTGAGTTTGGCAGAGGCTTGAAATAAAATTGCATGATAGGAGAGAGAGCAGAAGGCCCAGTTTGTAGGGGCAGTTGTGGCCCACCTAGGCGGTTGAACCCTTGTTGACGATTTACAAAATGAGGTCTTTGCTCGCGCGTTATGAGGGTGGATTTCTGTCTGTGACGAGTTTTCACTAATTAATGGTATAGAGGGCAGTAAGGCTGGGCTTTCTTTTTCTAACATTTGTGTACTCTCCCACCACTGCTTTTTGCTTTTCCAATCTTGGCAGCACCTTATCCCAATCTTGGGAAAAGATTGATAAAAAGAAAAGAAGAAAGAATATATATATATATATATATATATATTATATATATATATATATCTATTAACTAACAACATATATATATATATTATATATATATATATATATATATACTATATATATATATATATATATATATATATATATAACATATATATATATATATTAACATATATATATATATACTATATTTATATCTTTCTATATATACTATATATATATATATATTTATATATATATATGTAATATACTCAACTATAACCTGTATATATATATATATATATATATATATATATATATATATATATATATATATTTATATATAACATATATATATATATTTATTTATATATATATATATATATATTAAATAATGGTAACATAAAGTTAATTTCTTTTTTGTTATATTTTAGTTCCACTATCAAAAACAGCTGAGGATGAAACAGAGACATTGTGAAGATTTATTAAAAGAACTTCGAAAAAAACTTAAAATGGTTGAGGCTCCAATCTCCACAACAATTGATAAGCTGCCCTGCCCAATGGAGGATATTATTCCTTCGGTATTTATCATTATTTATAATTTCATTGTAAATTAGCATATTTTTTATTGAATTAATGATGTTAATGGAATAGTCTCACAAGTGGGATGTAGAAATATCCCATCAGACTGATAGACAAGTTGAAACTACTACTACAATAATTTTGTGCTTCTACTGTTCTCCTAACAGAACAGATTTTCAGGCCTTTTTTGAATATGTTACTCCTTCTCACTAGACGTTATATCTACTCATCTAAATTCTGAGGTCTTCTATATAGGGGATTTCAATGTACACAACACTGAATGGTTGGGGTCCTCTCATACTGATTCAGGTGGGAAGATGCCGAATTATTCAGCATTCTTAACGATCTGGAACAACTAATTAAGGAACCTACACACATTCCGGATCGGCCCAACCAATTCTTGAACACTGTTGACCTATGTTTTATCACTAGTCCTTCTTTCTATAAATACACAGCCTTCGCTCCAATTGGTAAATCTGACCCACAACCGCCATCTGTCTCTTAATTTATTCTTTCTCTCAACAGCCATCCTGCCTATGCATTTTCATCACTTTGTCGGGCCCGTTAGGTCTTTGCGTCACTTCTACGCTAACTATAGTGAGCGCTGCTTTGACTATGAAGACACTTCAGCTTCTGCCCGATTAGGTGGGAGCTGTAATCGTTGGGATGGGTAGGTTCATTCTTTCTTTGACTAAATCTTTCTCTCCTCAAAATCCATGGTTCGATCGTGCTTGTTCTCTGGCCATTCAGGCTAGAGGCACAGTCCGTATCCAGAGTGGAAAAAATTCTCTTTCACTTATCTACGCGCTCTCGCTAATTTTGTTCAGCTCAAGAAATGATTGCAGGGATACTTCAGCAGGCAAAGCGGACTCATCAAACGAGAGTGCCTTGACCTCCAGCATGATTCCTCCTACTGACAAATCTTTCTACTATTGATCTCTTTCCAAAAGCTTATCTCAACAACTAATAAATCACTTGCTCTCCTCTTATTATTCCTTAAATGATGGTTCTGTTGTAGCCTCTAACTAGAAAGGCCAAAATCTCTTTTCCACCTCTATTTTCTCTAATTCAACTTTGGCGGATCAGTTTCTGGCATTTACTACATATACCTTCTTTCTATCTCTCAGGTGTCCCACTGATTACATTTGATCAGGTTCATGGGCTAATAGAGAATCTTCAATTAAAAAGGAAAGTAGCCCGGATTGCATAACTCCCAGTTTTATTGGAGTATGCTTCTGTGCAGACCCCGCCCCTCGTTCAATTATATTCTGCCTCAATACTAGCATTTTCCCTCATTGTTGGAAGCGCATATGTCCAACCTATACCAGCGAAGAAAGGTAGCCCTCTGTCTTCAGCTGTCTCCCTATAGTTTCGCGCGTATTCTATCTTAAAGATCTTTGGAAACCCTTCTCAACTGCATTTTCTTGAGATCATCTGGAACCTCACATTCCCGCGAACACCGATCACTAACACGGCTTTCGGCGCTCGAGTCTACTGGAGATATACTTGCCTATCAAACCGATTTGTGGTTTTCCGCCTAAGGAACTACGGGGAGACTTATGTGGTTGGGCTTGGCATATCCTGTGGCGTCTGGTTCAAGAAGCTGCTAGCACCAGTGACGAATCCTAAGTAGCTTCCGGAAGAAGCCCTGCACTTTATGTGACGCTTACTCTTCTTCAACATCTATATCCCTCAAGAGGTGGTTATTCAGAGACTAACAGGAGATTAATCTCTTCAATCAGCATTTGACCTGGCCTTTAGTCACTGCTCTCTCAAGCTCCCTCTTTAGGTTTCCTCCTTCTTTTCTTACCCACTTATGTTTAACTTTCTTTCAAATCGCTCCATATCGGCTGTTGTTGATGGGACGACTTCTTTTTCAGAGGTCAATGAGTGTGTTTGTTGTAAGCTTCTATCTTATCTCTCCTACTTTATTTCCTACTTTTTCATTAATGATCTCACCTGCACATCTAACTCTATACTCATATGCCCGATGACTCGACCCTTCATTCTTTGACTCATTTCAAATCTGCTCCCCTCTTACTTCTAAAATTGCCTCGTCTTTAATCTTTCCGATTCTATTCTCCTTTGATCTGGATAGAATTTCCCGGTGGGGTGGTCTCAACCTTATTGAAGGGGCTAATTCTTTAAAAACCCTACTACAAGATCTCTCTCTGGAAACCTTCTAACTTTTCTTTTACAGTGGATTATTTACCTATCGTTTCTTCTGTTGACAATATTATACATCCTTGGCCTTAGCATAAACAATGTGCAAGAACTACATCACAACAGTTTGCTAGGGCAGCCTGCTACGAATTTTTGGGCTGCAACATTTTTCCTCTTATCAGTTGCCAGCTTTACAATGATCTCATCCTCCCTTGTAGCAGATTGCTGCTCTCTGTTTCTGCACAGAGCTATGGTTCACCCCCGGCTTTTGAATAGAGGGTCAGGTGCCAGAGCTTATAAACCAATACTTTCAGATTCATGACCCTCTATCTTTCTGGCGTGATGTTGGTACCCTTGCCTCTCTTTCTCATGAATAGAGGTAGGCCTCAAGGCATTTACCTTTTGTGCCAAACCTTGCACAGCGCCCTCGCTAACTGCTGGAGTGTATCTGCACATAAGTTTTGTGTTGATATTAGTAACTCTAGGCTTGTTCTGC
>JABUQX010109640.1:0-2500 GCA_015478945.1 Trachelipus rathkii
TTTGGGTCTAACTTTCTTCTTTTCTGATCTGGAATCCACCCACTACATGCTGTTCCGATTACACGTAGATGCTTGATTCTGGGCTTTCTATCATACCAGATTTCAAAAGGCGTTTTCCCATCAACAGTAGATTTTCCAGTTCTATTTATTATATATGCTGCTGTGTTAATTAATTCTGCCCAACACTTCTGTGGAAATTTTACTTTTGAATACATGAGTGATCTAGCCGCTTCAACTAGCGTTCTATTTTCTTTTTTCCCCTCTATTTTGTTGTGGAGTATACGGAGCCGTTAACCTTTGTCTTACACCATATTTATGTAAAAGCTTTTTAACTAACTTATTATTAAATTCTAAGCCATTATCACTTAAAAATTCTCTGATTGGATGTCCTTGTACTTTTGCTTCTTCAAGTACTTGCTCCAATTTTTCTACAACTTCTGATTTTTCTTTAATAAAATATACAAATCTCATTTTTGAAAAATCATCTTTGAAACATACAAAATATTTATAACCTGAGTTTGATAATACTTGAAATGGTCCACAAACATCTGCAAATAGCAATTCTCCTTGTTTAGTACTATTTGGTCTTTTTCCAAAATTCTGACGATGCATTTTTCCATTTATACATCCTGTACAATTTCTGTTATCAAGGTGAGTTTCAATATTTAGTTCTCTTTTGATCAGATTTCTTATGTGTCTTCTATCCTGATGTCCCATTCTTTCATGATATAACTGTAATAGATCCTTTTCTTCAAGTGCATTTATTTCTGGTATATGGGAGATTTTAGCTTTCATTGCAACTTTGAATAGCCCTTCCTTTGGTTTACGATAGCCATTAAAATAGGCTTTTTTGTCTACCATAAATCTACATACACTTGGTCCAGATATAAATTCACTATTTGGATGCTTATCATGAGCTGCCAATACTGAAAATAAATTTTTCTTAATATCAGGAACATACCAAACATCATTCAAAAATAATTGAGATATTTTTCTATCTACAACTGATTCTACTTCAATTGTTCCATATCCTAACACATTTGCTTCCTGACCATTTGCTGATTTTACCTTGACTGAATGCTCGAATTCATTATAAGTTTTAAAATAACTTTTCTCATTTGTTATGTGTTTTGTAGCGCCATTATCAAAATACCAATTTTCTCTATCATTTTCTTCGGAAATAAAAACTTGTTCATCTACCGCTAACATAAAAGCACTAACTCTTGTCTGAGTTTTAATCTTCATTTCTGCAAATATGGTTTCTTCTGGTTTTCTATTTTTCTATCTACCATCCAGCATCCATTTTCTTGCACTGATCATAACTTCTTTAAATGGCAGTAATTGCAAGGAAATTTCTTCATTTTCTCTGAAGTTTTCTTTTATTGTTAACGCTTCTTGATTTTCTGACTTAACCTTTGATGCCATCTTATTTGCTTCTGTGCAAAGCCAAGTTACCAAATTATCTATACTTCTTTCTTTTCTATTACTATGAATCATGAGCCATGTAGTTTGGAAATTTGAATAATCCTTTGGCAAAATTTCAAAAATCTTACATATGAGAAATATCTCTGGCAATGTACCTTCATTCTTCTCTTGAATTTTGACAATTTCTTCCTGAAGATTACCCCAGAGCTGTCTTATTGAAGATAAATTTCCAGCCATGTCTAATTTCTCATTCCATGTGTAAGAAAAAAACTGTGAACAAACATCGTAAACTTTGTTTTCTTCAACTCCTGCAAAAAGATTGTGAAGTTCCTTCCACACTTCATCTGGCTTCAAAAGATTCCTTATTTGACTTCTAATACTTTGGCTTAATGTTGAAACCAACAAAAACATTACATCTGATTGAGTTTTGTTGAATTTGTCTAATTTCTTTTTGTAAGCATTTTTCTCTTCACCTGTTGCTGTAGTACTGGGTTCTTGGGGCTTTTCTAATTTACCATTGATTGCTTCTATTGCATCTGGTATACCACTTAGCCTTATTTGCATAAGTTCCAATCTTCCCAGTTTGTCTTACCTTGTAGTGAATCAATTTTCTGCATTGACAAATCCATATTTAACTATATAATAGGCTTGTTCTAATTCTATTTTAGAGTTTATCTAGGCCTATTTCTTAATTCTATTATAGGGTTTATCTAGGCCTATTTCCTAATTCTATTATAGGGCTGACCTAGGCCTACTTTCCATTTTCTGTTTCACATTCAAATTAGGCTTGTTACAAACTACTCTCAGCTACCATGTTAAAGTAGATCGTATTCTACTGGTAACAACCTACATATGAATAATGAAACACATTGAATAAATGGATATTTTACTAAATACTAACCCTATAATACACAGGCGTGTTTATACATCAAGATTCACGCTATAACTGTAAACAATAATAAACAAGACTATGATGCATTTTTAAAATACGGCCATGTTGCCAGAATTCTTTCTACTGACAAAGTAGCCAAAACAAAATACATAAAATATAATTTTTCATAGAATAAACAATATT
>JABUQX010109640.1:7500-17500 GCA_015478945.1 Trachelipus rathkii
CGTTAGGAATCACTTCAGAATAGCAGGTTGAGATATTTATGTGTGTTAACCCTTAATTCTTTTTTTTTATATATATATATATATATATATATATATATATATATATATATATATATATATATATATATATATATATATATATATATATTAGTATATATACAGTTTACAAGCATATATTATATATATTAATATAATTAGTAATAGTCTTATTAAATTTATATATATATTATATTATATTATTTTTATTATTATTATTATTATTAAATAATTATTATTATTATTATATATATATATATATATATATTATATATATAGTATAAAGAGTACTTTCTTACTTTGGAAACGACAAGAAATATTTTAATTTAGATAATTGTATTAAGTATATATTATTATTACATATTATTATTATTATTATTATTACATATATATATATGCTTATTATATATATATATATATATATATGTATATACATTATTGTTAAGCATATTAATATTATACATACATATTTATTGTTAATATATTATTATGAGCATAGTTAAGATATATATACATACTATTATATATATATGTTATTATTATATATTATTATTATTATTATTATTATATATATATATTATTATTATATATTATTATATATTATTATATATATATATTATTATTATTATTATATATATATATTATTATTATATATTATATTATTATTATTATTATATATATATATATTATTAGTATTACTATCATATTATTATTATATTTAATATTATTATTATTATATTATATATTATATATAAAAATATATATATATTGTTATTATATTATTATTATTCATATTATATTATTATTATTATTATTATTTATATATACATATATATATTAGTTATTATTATATATACATATATTATTATTATTATTATTATTATTATTATATATTATATATATTATATATATATATTATTATTACAAATACATTATATTATATATACATATATATACACATACATACATATATATATTATATATATATATATTATTACATATATTATTATTATTATATTATATATTATGTATTATATATTATATATTATTATTATTATTATTATATTATTAATATATATATATATATATATTACATATATTATTATTATATATTATTATTGTTATAAAGTTAATATATTATTATATATATATATTATTTATATATATATTATTATATTATTATTATATTATATACATATATATATATATATATTATTATTATTATTATATATATATATTATGTATATATATTATATATATATTATTATATTATTATTACATATTAAGGCTGGTATATATATATATATATATATGATATACATATATATGTTTGGTAATTACATATTATTGGCTATATGTATATATATGATATATTTCCATATACATATATTATATATATATGTTTTACAGGCGAATGATATATATATATATATATATATATATATATAAATAAAATTTAAGGCTTTACACCCATAAACAACATTGATTAATAATTTGAATGCGGCTTGCGTAAAGTTGTTATCGTATTCAATACTACTTGAAGAAAATTTAACTGTTTAAGATTTATATAATTTAAAGATTTTTAATAATATACAAAATTAAATACCCTTTTAGTTCTTTTTATATATTTTAATAATAAATATAATCTAAAATTATTAGTAACCATTTTAATTTAAAATATAAAGAATAACTTTTGATTTAAAAGATATTTTCAAGATTTAAAAATAACATCTTCCAATTTTTAATTTATTTTGATGTCGTGAGGTCCAAAAATTAATTTAGCTTTTACTTTGCATGCAGTTGGTATTTCCAAAAATTAAATAAGACCTAACTAAAATGCCATTTTTTTTTATCCTCCTCGTTATCCTGTTAAAATTTATCAAAATAGTCTCTCTCTCTCTCTCTCTCTCTCTCTCTCTCTCTATATATATATATAAGTATATATATACTATATATATATATATATATATATATATATATATATATATATATATGTATAGTATAGAGATATATATATAGATATATAGTATATATATATACATATATATATATATATATATATATATATATATATATGTTATATATATATATATATATATATATATATATATATATATATATATATATATATATATATATATATATATATATATATATATATATATATATATAGTAAATCTCAAAATTTCATTTTGACTTATGAGTATATTTACTTTGGGAGTGGATTTAAAAAATATATATATAGATACTCCTTATATAATCTTTATGATGTTTCAACCATTATTCTATTATTTTTCAATGCTCAATAGCCAGTGGGAAGCATTGATAAATTGTCGTATCATATCCATTTACCACTCAAAATTAGCATTTACTGTCATTTCCAACTGATGTAGAATCCTTTATCTTATTTCCTTCAAACTAAAGTAGTCTATCCTGCTAATAATAGGTCTATATATATATATATTATTATTATATATATATATATATATATTTAGTTATATATATATATTATGTTATATTATTATATATATATATATATATATATATATATTTAAATATATATATATTATTATTATTTATTATTATATATTATTATTATTATTATATATATATATATATTATATATTAATATTATATATATTTGCTATATTATATATATATATATTATATATAATATATATATATTATATATTATATATAATATGTATATATTATATACATATATATATATAGCATAGTATATATATATATATATATATATATATATATATATATATATATATATATATATATATTAGGGATGTAACTATCGGAACCAGAATTTTTGGTTCCACAACCGAACTTCTGAACTCTTGCAGCAGAAAAGAGGTATAAGGTATAAGTAGTACTAAGTTCGAATCGGAACTTTCGGACTTCAGCTTCAATTTACATAGCTGCGTTTCCAGAAGCCCGACTGCAGCCCGGGCGGCACACAGACGGCCACGCATCGTTTCCAGAGCCCTTTTGCGCACTTCTACGTCACGTAAACATCACAGTCAGGCGCCCGTTGTTAAATCTTCAAGAATTAATAAACGGGCGGGCTGCGCGGAAGAATACTTTGCTTACAAACAAATCTTTTTACAAAACATGTGTCGAAAATGCTTGCCAAATTTTTTTAATATTTTAGTAACCTTTATATTAAGGATACTAATATATCGTAATCACTACAAAATAGATATAAGAGCAAAGTACGCTTGCTAATTGTTAGCTTTCGACGCACGTGTCGCTGGGTGTTCTTCCTGCTGATTGTTAATGGGTTTTTTCACTGAAGGGGAGCTGAAGTTTACTTGAACACGGGCTCCACCTTCCGGGCTTTTGGAAACGCAGCTATTTTCATTTCTAAAACTTTATTCTGCTTAACAAGTGGAGTCTCTCTAGAAGTATCTGTCATCTTGTCATATCCATACTGTGAGCTCTTAGTTCTGCAAGCCAAATTTGATAAGCGAATCAATAAATTTATTAAGTAAAAAGGAATATACTATAGCATAGCTGCGTTTCCAGAATCCCGAGTGCAGCACGTGTGCAAAATACCGACTCGGAAACGCTTCGAATTGAAAATTGTATATTAACCAATCAGAAACAGGAAATTGAGTGCTCGAAAACGCCTGAGCAACCCTGCCTGGATCAGCTGAATTAAACAATACCTTATCATGGCACATAGGGGCAGGCACTTAAGTCCCTAAATCTTGACGAAATAAAAATGAACCTTATATTTTTGCCAGACGACGTTTTTAAGGGTTTATTAGTGGAAAACTGAAAAGATACATCAATCGATAGATAATGAAGTAAAGAAATAAAAATTACAAACGTATTATATATATATATATATATATATATATATATATATATATATATATATATATAGCAAATATATATATATATATATATATATATATATATATATATATATATATATATATATGTTATATATATATATATATATATCACTCAACCTTGCAATTCTCTAAATGAAACCTGCCTACGCCCACACTTATACTATATGTATCAGCTTTATGAAATGATACGATACAGTATCCTTAATATAAAAGTTAACTGAAATATTAAAAATTTTTGGCAACTTCGACATGTTTGTAAAAAGATTTGTTTGTAAACAAAGTATACTTCTTCAAAGGTTCTGCCCGTTTATTAATCCGAAATCGAGGATTTAACAACGGGAGCCTGACTGTGACGTTTACGTGACGTAGAAGTGCGCAAACGGGCTCTGAAAACGATGCTGCATATGTGCCTGTGTGCCCGCCCGGGCTGCAGTCGGCTTGGAAACGCAACTTATATAAAGTTCTACGGGTCTTCAGTTAAAAAGCTTTTTCGGAAGGTAATGTATTTGAGGATAAGAGATGACGTTTAACTCCACAACATGGAGAACAACTTATTTTACTACACCACAACATTTCAAATTTCAAATAAATTCATTTTAAGTAAGAAAATTCATGGAATCTCTTTGTTTTAAATTTTTTTAAATTTTTGCTTAAACAGTTTAGTTAATATTTGTCTTTGTAGTAGTTTCTACTTTAAAGTTAATTTCTTAATAATAATAATAACACACACACACACACACACACACACACAATAATAATAATAATAATAATAATAATAATAATAATAATAATAATAATAATAATAATAATAAATAATAATAATAATAATAATAATAATTATAATACCCTCTACAAATTTTATTTATCCCCAGGTCTAGATTCTAGATATGATTGGCGTCAAAAGATCAAATATTAAAAATCAACTGATTTTTAACAATTTTTTATTAAAATCATGATTTTTCATTTTTTATTTTTAGACCACTTTTTTCTAAATTAATAATTAATCCTAGCTGGCCTAATTAATGATAAGTATATTTCATCTACATAATAAGTAAATTCATCAATGTTGTTCTCAAGTCAGTTTAATAAAGAAATGAATAAAATTAGAGTAATCAGATATTATACAGTATATAAAAACTATATATATATATATATATATATATATATATATATATATATTTTATATATATATATATATATATATATATATATATATATATATATATATATATATATATATATATATATATATATATATATATATATATATATATATAAATAATTTAAATAACTTAATTAAACTAAATAATTATATTTACCAAACTTATTATTAATTAGGCAATAATTAGGATTATTAACTAATTTTATAAAAATAATAATTAAAAAAGCAATTTGTGTCTAAAAAAATAAAAATAAATAAAAAAATCTCAAAAAAATCAAAAATATCCCCAACCCCGTTCTAGAGTATTAAAGCTACCCGTTCGAGTGTGAAAATATTGTTTCATATTTAAAGTTTTCGAAAGTATAGAGTCGAAGGTCATTTTATCATGATATTTGTTCACATACAGTCGTCCCTCGTAGAACGCGGTCTTATAGAACGCGATCTTGCTATACCGCGGTTGGCAAAAAGATAATAAAAAGAAAAATTAAAATTACAAAATTACAAAAATAAAATTAAAATTCTGTAATACATATGTTAAAAAGATAAAAATTAAAATTAAAATTGCAAAAAATAAAATAAAAATAATACATACATATGTTAAGATAATGAAATGAAAAGAAAAAAAAAAGAAATATTTGGTGAGCTAAAAAGGCAAAAGCGTCAATTACCGATAACGATGTATTTCTCAAAAAAGCAGCCAATACAACTTACAGTTTCTGGACTGCCTTCATCTCTTACACCTTCAACTTCATTTACAATTTGAAAGAAACTATTTTTGTGCTCAATTGGCTAAACTTTAAAATTTTATATTTTATCTCCAAATTTTTTAAAGCTTTGTACATTGTATATTTTTTCATTTAAAAAAACTAAAAAACTTTTTTGCTCATTTTAAGATATGTAGAGTACTGTACTGTAATGTAATAAATATCCTACTAATTAACTAGTCAATAAAATATGTTTATATACTGTTCTGTAAATAACATTGTATCTGCAAATTTATTCAATTATTATTAAGGATAAATAAAATACTGCTGCTATTTTATTCACCTTATACAAAGGTAAAAATTTTAAAATTAATGATTTTTCAGGGGGTTTAAAGTTATACGCGATATCGCCTATAACGCGGGGGGTCAGGAACCTAACCCCCGCGTTCTACGAGGGACGACTGTATATCAATTTTCAATATTATTTTTTATGCATAATAATCATAACTGTAAATGACAAATCAATTACTGAATTTTATTAAGAAAGACATTTGAAAAAGTAGAAAGTTCCGGTTAGTTCCGGCCGGAACCAAGCTAGTTCCGGCCGGAACCGGAACTTCCAAAAAATCGAGGTTCCGGCCGGAAGTTCCGGCCGGAACTGGTTCCGGTACATCCCTAATATATATATATATATATATATATAATATATATATATATATATATAAAATAAATATATATATATATATATATATAAAATATATATATATATATATATATATATATATATATATATATATATATATATATATATATATATATATATATATATATATATATATATATAACTGCGTCTATACAGTAAAAGCATAGGATCACCCCTAATTATAAAATCTACGTTACACCTTAAAACATTAATGTTTTAAGTGTAACGTAGTTTTATAACTTAGGGTCATCCCCTATGCTTTTTTAAAAAAATATCCTCCCTGTGGTTATACAGATCTTTAAATATATATATATATATATTACAAATATTATTATTATTATTACATATTTAAATTATATTACATTTTATTATTATCATTTTACATATTATTATTATACAAACATATTATTATAGATGTTATTATTATTATTATATTATTATTAATAAATTATATATATATTATTATTATATTATATATATATAGGTATATATATATATATATATATATATATATTATATTATTATATATATATATATATATATATATATTATTATTATTATATATATACATACATATATATATATATTATGTGCAAGGTGTGTGTGTGTGTGTGGCTGTGTGTGTGTGTATGAGTGTAGATCATATATTTTTTAATGTCGACCTGCAAAAATATAGGGAACATATATCACCCATGCCCTCTTAATCCCACCTAAAAACAGACTCAACAACCCATTTCCTCTCCAATACTACTTCTATAAACAAATTCTAAACAATATCCCACCTCCTCAAAATAACACACACACACACCAAACAAATCCACACCTTTCTAATTGAAAACTACCTAAGAAACAGACCAACTAACAACATACTAAACGAGCATCCACCAGAAATAGCTCCAGAATTCAGCTCACTCTCTAGCTCCATGCAAACAACCATGGCCAAAGTAAAATGCGCAACCATCCAAAACACTTACAGTACTGGCTAGGAATACAGATTCAATTTAAACCAAGCCATTTCAAACACTTGTCCAAATTGTAACCTGGCCCCTGAAACAGTCTCTCACTTCCTTCTGACCTGTCGTTCTAACTCTCAACCCAGAGCAATCTGGAACATCGCAGCCCTGGTAGATCTATGGAGGAGACCTGCCGGGGTGGTGGGGTACCTTGAAGCAGTGTGGCAGCCCTGAAGACGGCTGGGGTTTTGTAAAGAGAAGGTAAAGGTACAGATATATATATAGTTAGTTAGAGATATACATATATATATATATATATATATATATATATATTATATTATATATATTATATATATATATATATATATATATATATTATATATATATTATTATTTATATATATATATATTATATATATTTCTATTATATTATTTTTGTTATATATATATATAAATATATATATATATATATATATATATATATATATATATATATATATATATATATATATATATATATATATATATTTCTTGTTTTTTTTTAGTTTCTTATTTTTTTTTCTTCTTTTTTCATACTTTTATCAGATCGTTAAGAAATAATTTATTTGTTTATTTTAAGTGAAAAATATTTCTTTTAAAGATCGTAAATACGAAATGATAGACCTCTTAATTTCAAATTTCTAACATTTGTCTATTGATCTAATTATCAATTATAGTGATACCAACCAATTTCATGAAACTTATGTGAACTGTTTGAAATGACTGGCAATGAAAGAAAAACGTAGTAAAAATAACGTATGAAAAATGAGAATGACGAAAGTTACGAAGACAACATTTCATATTCATAACCTGTTTACTGCCAGATCCTTCTTAAAAAAAAGAAAAAAAAAGAGAAAAAAGGCTTTTATCAATAGGTTGGAAACATTTTAATGTTTGTATTCAATTTGTGGATTATACGATTGATGTATTAAAAAAAGTCGTTCATATTTTGTTTGGATTTTAAATATACAATGAAAGTTCACTAAACCTTATGCAAGGATGCCAAAGCGAAATTGTCCCTTTCATAACACTTTTTCGTTTGATCAATAGTAAATAGATATTAGGTTATATTTCCAATATCTCAAAATCCAATTACAAACTAAAGGAATCTTTATGTTGAATATATTTTTAAAAATATTTTTAGTGACCTAATTAAGGTGCATAAAATCATTCTCTTTTAAATTTTGTTCTTTAAGAAATAAAAATAATCAGAATATTAGAGGTAATTATTTTATTATAAAATTTAAAGAATAACTTTATTTAAAAGCTATTTCCCAGGTTCAAATTAATATCTTCCATTTTTTTAATTTATTGTGATATAGTGAGAGAAAAAAAAAAGAGAGAGAGAGAGAGAGAGAGAGAGAGAGAGAGAGAGAGAGAGAGAGAGAGAGAGAGAGAGAGAGAGAGAGAGAGAGAGAGAGAGAGAGAGAGAGAGAGAGAGAGAGAGAGAGAGAGAGAGAGAGAGAGAGAGAGAGAGAGAGAGAGAGAGAGAGAGAGAGAGAGAGAGAGAGAGAGAGAGAGAGAGAGAGAGAGACTTATTAACGGTTAAATATGTAAGACTGTTCAACTGGAAGCTTCTTGGCAAAATTAAATCCATTTAAAATTATCCAATAGAAAAAAACTTTATATATATATATATATATATATATATATATATATATATATATATATATATATATATATATATATATATATATATATATATATATATATATATATATATATATATATATATATATATATATATATATATATATATTCTTACACACACATACAATTTTGTGTAATGTGAATCTTAAAAGCGGAATTTTGGTGGATTTGAATAGGAAACCGGAATCAAGGTCGAATGATCTTAACAGGTGAATTCGGATTTTCTTATATACAAGTTCAATATTCCTTTCCAGACCAGCCAAATCGAACGACTGGCGAGAACACCATGAAAGAGTAAATAAAAAATGTACTTGTAAATTAATTGATAAGGTTACTCTTAATAATCTAATAAAGAAAACGAATAAGTTTGTGATAGAAAACTTATTTCTTAGTTATGGCATAACTATAATATTTATATTTTTATTGTTTCAAATTGTTAAAGATGTTATCGTAAGTAAAAATTAATAAAATGATAAATGAATAAATAAAAACAAACGAACAATATAACAATATTTAAACAAGCATTATTATTATTATTATTATTATTATTATTATTATTATTATTATTATTATTATTATTATTATTATTATTATTATTATTATTATTATTATTATTATTATTAACTTGGAATACAAATCTTATTCGTTAACTTTCTGTTATTATCATTATGAATATTGACATTGCTATTCATTAACATACTATTATGACTACTATTTATTAATCTATTAATATTATTATTAATGTTAGAATAATCTAGCAATTAGGAAACTTATTTCTATATTGTTATTATATTATTAGCACTTAAAGTATCTTCAAAATTTACCTTATAATGTAAATTTTGATATCTTCAATTTTATTACAAATTAATAATATGCAGT
>JABUQX010109641.1:0-7500 GCA_015478945.1 Trachelipus rathkii
GAAGGAGAGATAATTCCCAAAAAAAAATTTACACCAGAAAAGAAAAACACAAGGATGGAACTGGAAGGAAGTAAGACCAACAGGAAAGATGATCCAAGAATCTCCACCACTTCTTTCTTGGATTCCCCCTAATTTTTATGATGAACAAAACATTATACCAGAGGATTCAACACAAGAACAACAGAATCCTGTAGTAGAAACACAAACTTCTTGTAATCAAATAATACCTGATACTCCTCAAGGAAGTAGATTGATGAATTCTACTCCCCAAACAAGAACTCAAGTAAGAGGATATAGACCGTCTCTATCACCAATCAGACAAGAGGATTCATATATTTCAGACAGTTCTGAACATGAGGAACAGCCTGTCATTGCAGAAGTACAAGAGGATACTGTGGTAACACCACTTGCAGAAGAAACTGTAGGGGAAAATGTGCCAAGTTCCGCTGAAGCACTTCCCAAAGATGATGAGGTAACACCTCCAGAAGATTTTATGGATTTATCAACATCTGAAGGCACAAGAGATGATAGAAAAGAAGACCGTCGTAATAGACGATCACCAGCAATTCAGAAGGTCCGAGGGATGTGGGAAACAGAGAGTTCCAGAAGTCAAACAAGACAAAAGAGAAGCATGAATGCTCTTCAATCTTACCGAACAAGAACTGAAGAAACACAAGGAGTCGTCTGATAACAGATTACAGAGACGCGTTCAGTTGTTTTTGCCATTGGAAGATGTAGAAGAGGAATAGGGCTCTACTATTTGCCTCCTAAGAGTTAAATCTCTTAACATTGTAACAATTTGTAAATAAATTTTATTTTATTTGTTTCATAACCTTTAGGTTTAAATTTTTATATTTCCTATTACAATATATTACACAAAATACACCTTTTACCCTTTTCTATTCTTAATCTTTTAGTATAAGTATACATATTTTTATTATGTCCGTTACGAATTCGGAAAAAAATTTTGCCCCCAGGGGTCATTCTTTTCTTTTGAAACTAAAAAACCATAAAAAAATAGAAAAATTTATTTTACGAAAAAAAAAAAAACCATAAAAAAATAGAAAAATTTATTTTACGAAACGTTTTTATACTTTTATTTTTTTTTATTAGTAATTTTTTTTTTATTATTATTTTTTATTAAAAAGAAAACAAAATAAAAATGAAAAAATTTCGTTTTAATATTAGAATAATAAAAATATAATCAGAATTGTTTATTTAATATTAAGAATCTTTTTAATTTTAATTTTAATTAAGTATTAGCCTTAAGCTATATAATCAGCTTGCTTTTATTAATATTAAGAATTTTTTAATTTTGATTTTAATTCAGAATTAGCCTCATGCTATATAATCAGCTTTTCTTAATATTAATTAGCCTCATGCTATATAATCAGCTTTTATTAATAGTAAGATTTTTTTTTAATTTTTAATTCTAATTTTACTTATAATCAGAATGTTAATAATTTTTAAGTTTTCACTTAAAGCTTACTTAGTTTTAGTTTAATTATCAGAAACCTAGTCAAACTGATTTCATTTTATAAATTTTTTTTAATTTTTTATTATTAAAACATATCAAACTTGATTCCAATTTCAAAAATTTTAAAGTATTTATTTTTAAATTAAAATTGCCTAATTTAAAAAATTTAATAATTTATTAATTATTTATAATTTAATGAAACGGCGACCTAATTTATTAAATCGAAGTAATAATCATTTCGACTAAACTGAAAATGTTAGCACTCCAGCTTTTGCATTCTTCTTTTACTGCAGTCTTATCCATCTCCACTAACATTAATGAAGAAACAAGAGTACTGCCAGGTATCATATTGTATCACTCCGGTGAAGTAAATTTTATTGAAGGATATCTTGACTTGATTGTATCTTTAGAATGCCCATCAGAAATTAAAACTTTCTATCTTTAGAACCACTAAAATGATAGATACTTTAAAAGATAAATTTTTGCCTGCATTTAATGATAATTTTATTAATATTTCCATAAATCAAAGAGCACATAAATGGGAATTTCAACTCATTAGTATTAGAACTAAAGTAATATCTCGTAAATTAATCGAAATTAAAAGCTTACCATGGATTCACTCCCAAACAAAATACAAAAGAGCTGCTTTCGAATTGGGAGGAGACATTCTTAATATTTTATTTGGTACCGCTACTGACAAACAAATTAAATTTTTAAGGAAAAAGATAAATATTTTAGGAACATTCGCGGGTACCTCAAATTTATTAATTAATGAACTTAAAGAACAGTTAAAGTCAAATACCCGAACATTATCAGAATTTCAAATTAACTTACAAAAATTAATTGAATACCAAAACAGATCACTTGCAACCCACAACATACTTAATCAACTAGGTAGTATCAAATCATTACTTACATTAGTTGAACATTCAGTTAACAGTATTACAATGATACATCAATTAGTTATCACTTCATTACAATTAGCTAAAAACAAGATAACTAATGATCAACTTTATTCACCCATCTTTTTATTACCATATATACTAGAAATGACACAAACCACTCAAATTACATCCTATTATACCGTTAGAAGCATCAACATACCATTCATTTTTGACATACTCATGACTATAAAATCACACACTAACCCATTTCGAATTAATTACAACAATTCCATTCATTTCCAATGAAGATTTATTTATATAAACTAATTCCATTCAACATACATTCCATTTAATGAATCGTCCGTTCGAATAATATATAATACACCGAATAATTACCTTTTCGTTAATTATGGTCAGAGAAAATATACTTATTTGCGAAATTCGGTCCACGATTATTGTCGTAACATAGGGAAAACAGCGGTTTGCCCTCAATCACAACCTTTTACATCCATTGATGACAAAACATGCTTGCTATCGCTTCTGCTTAACTATACTACTAATTTCTCGTCATGTCCTATAACTATTTTTAAATCAAAAGAACCCTTCACAGTAACCCTAGGACATTTTACTATTATATCTTTTGCAGAAAAAATCAGAGCTTCCATATCCTGCGAAAGACCCCATTCAGTACAGCATATGAATAATTTTATTTTTTTTCAATATTCCTCACGGTTGTACTTTTACCTCTGCTAATTATCTTTAAAAATCCCATTCATTTAGAGAAGAATATTTCATTAACTTCATTAATTGCTCCAATCTGATAAAGTTTTGTTTAATTTTTTAACGTCATGTTGCTTTCCAAATATCTCTTCAGCTTGTCCAGAAAATTTCAAGTCATGAAGAAGTTCATGAATAAGAGACTGGAAGTCTTAATAATACATCACCCATTAACTCCTTTATCTTTCTCAGTTTAAACTAATCCTATTTGTGGAGGAGCAACTAGTGTCATTTTATTCATTTTCATCAGTAGTTGATTTATTTTATTTGACTTGTCCTTTATAGCAAGCATTGTGTAAGAAAATGTTTGTAAAGACTATTAAAGCAAGAAATCCAAGATATTCCATTGGCATAATTACCCATTTTCAACCGCTTCCAATAGAGGTAACTCAGTTCACAAAATTCCGCCACAGAAATCATTGAAATTGAACCCTTTGGTACAACCTCCCATAAAAATTTAGGCAATCATTAATACCCAAACCTCCTATGCCACCACCTATTCCATATAGACAATCTACTTCACAAGAAGTGGAATTATATTCTAATATCGCTAACTTAGACTAAAATCTTTTATGAATTTATAATTTTGAATTATATGTTTATAGCACTAATAGAATTAAAATCCTTTATGAATTTTAATTTTCTGAAGGCAGAGTCCTTATTGTGAATTTAGATTTCTCAATAAATAAAATCAATAAAACTTTATTGATTTGGAAATAAAACCTATAATTCAAAAACAAATTCTGCTTCGCAATCCACTCTCTCAAGCTTAGGTTCTATTGCAACACTTTTTGCTTACTAATGTTTCTTTTAATATCATTTTTATGGCCTGAATTGACACTTCTTTAGCTTTTGGATCATAAAAATTGAGCCAAGATTTCGAAATAGCCTTGTGAGTCACGATTCATAATCTGGGAATAATCCCATTCCTAATCCAATTCCCAATCCAACGGGAATAATCCAAATCCGGATTTGTTTCGATAAATCCATTTTTGATTTCAAGTCAGAAGAGGGATAGAGAGACAGAGAGAGTAGTGGGGGAAAGAGAGGGAAAACATTTGGGGAGTTAGAGAGAATAGAGTAGGGGACGAGAGGGACCATGGGGAAAGCAATCTTTTAAAAGGGCTAGATCATAAGAAATTTCATTCGTTCGGGTCTATCACTTGCTTAGGAAACAGCTAATGAAATAGCTCTAGGTACTGTTGTTAGAGACTCCGAAAAATTATATATATATAAAGTTTCTTTTCTAAAGTGTGAAACATAAAAACTTAATATATATATTTGAATATAAAGTGTAAAATATAAAAATATATATATATATATATATATATATATTATATATATATATATATATATATATATATATATATATATATATATATATATATTATAAAATATAAAAATTTTATATATTATATATATATATATATATTGATATATATATATATATATATAGGTAGGTCTGTGGTAGGTTTCGTGGTGTGAAGACGTGCTTGAATGTTGTGCTCTCAGTGAAATAATTTTCTACGTACGAGGTTTTTAAAAGATAAGTCCTAGTTTTAACTTTTCTTTTCTTTTTTATTTTTTAAGTGTCTGTACCCGTAGGTTTATTAAAGTTAATACTGTTTATGAATTTCGTTCCACGTGGGGTTTTAAATTTGATTTTTATTATTTTAGCACGATACTTTTAATTTGGGTTTTAATTTTAATCAATTTTATTTACTTTTTTTTTATTCGCGAATTTATAGGGGTGCAAGTGAGCGTTAGTGTTTTTAACTTTAGGATTTTTCATATTTTTACATATTTACTGTAAATACGATTTTAGCTTTTTAGCATTTACGGTTTTAAATTTAGGTTTTAGACGTGTGAATAATTTTAACCTGATTTCACGTTTGTCTGTTTTGTTTTTTTTTTGTCTGTTTGTTTTGTGGTTTTTGTATGTGCATGCAAGATGGCAGATTTGCACCGGCGCGGGCTTACTATCGACTTTGCTAACATCCGTGGCTTGCAATCTAACTCTGCATCCGTGGAATACCACCTCTCTAACTCTAATCCTAACCTTTTGCTCCTGTCTGAGACCCAGATGGCTAGGAATTCATCCTCTTACTCGTTTAATATGTCCAACTATAACTTATTTCATAATTTCCGTCTAAAGGGTGGAGTATGTGCCTATGTTAACATAAACACTCCTGTAATACGTCTCGAGAATCTCGAATCTCCTAACTTCGATGTTCTGTGGCTTAAATTTTCTTCCTTCTACTACAATAATCTTGTGCTTCTGCTACTGTTCTCCTAACAGAACAGATTTTCACGCCTTTTTTGAATACCTTACTACTTCTCACGAGACTGTTACATCTTCTCATCCAAATACTGAGGTCCTCTATTTAGGGGATTTCAATGTACACAACACTGAATGGTTGGGGTCCTCTCATACTGATTTAGGTGGGAGGAGGCCGAATCATTTGGCATTCTCAACGATCTGGAGCTACTGATTAAATAACTTACGCATATTCTTGATCGTCCAACCACTTTTTGAAGCTCTTGGACTATGTTTCACCACTAGTCCCTCTCTCTATAATTACACCACTTCGCTCCCTTTGGTAAAACTGACCACAACGCTTATATCTTTCTTAATTTTAATACTTTTGCTCTCCACAGCTCCATCCTGCCTTATAACGCGTTTTTCTGGCACTTTGATCGGGCGATTGGGGCCTTGCTGTTGCTTCTACGCTAACTATAATTGGAGTGACTGCTTTGTCTCTGGTGACGTTTTGACTTCTGCCGATAAGGTGGGAGCTGTAATCGCTGATGGGATGAGCCGGTTCATTCCTTCTTCGACTAAATCTTTTCTCCTCAAAATCCATGGTTCGATCGTGCTTGTTCTCTGGCCATTCAGGATAGAGACAGTGCGTATCGGGAGTGGAAAAATTCTCGTTCTCCTATCACTCTTGCTAATTTTTCATTCTGCTAGAAATCGTTGCAGGGATACTCTTCGACGAGCAAAGCGGGCTTTCATCAAACGAAAGTGCGCTAAACCTCCTTGGTTCTCCTACTGACAAATCTTCTGGCCTCTTGCCAAAAACTTCTAAAACTTTCTGTAATCTGTCTTCCTCCTCTTATTCTCTCTGATGTTCTGTTGCTAATTCTCCAACTGAAAAGGCATCTCTTCGGCTCCTATTTTCTCTAACTCACCTGGACGATTTCTGGCATTCCTCTCCTCCCTTCTTCTCACCTATGGTGTCCTATGCCTTTGCCCTGTGATAACATTTGATGGGTGCATGGGCTCCTGAAATCTACGAACGTTAGGAAGGCGGGTGGACCGGATGGCATTCCTTCCTCGAGTTGTACGGGAGTGTGCTCCGTGTCCTCCCCGCCCGCTCGTTTCACTATATTCTCGTATGTCTGCAATACTAAGGCACTTTCCCTCGTGTTGGAAAGGCACGCACATGTCCAACTATTCCGAAAAAAGGAAAGCCGCCTCTGAATGCCTTCTAATATTCGCCCTTAGCTTTACTTGTTATTCTATGCTGAATCTTTGAAACTCCCTTCTCAACTCTCATTTCTTAGATATCTGGAATCTCATTCACTTCTTTCCGATCGCCAGTACGGCTTTCGGCGCTCGAGTCTACTGGCGATATACTTTCCAATCTTCCAGATTTATGATCTTCACCCTCTTTGAATATGAGGAGTCTTCTGATGTGGTTCTTGACATACCAAAGCATTTTGACTGGTTATGGCACGCGTCACTGCTCTCCCAGCTCCCCTCCTTTGGGTTTCCTGCTTCTCTTTGCTTACTTATGTCTGGCTTTCTTTCAAATCGCTCAATATCAGGCTGTTTTGTTGATGGGGCGAATTCTTCTCTTTTTCTGTTCAATAGTGGTGTTTCCTCGGGTTCCTGTCTTATCTCCTATTTTATTCTTACTCTTTCATTAATGATCTTCTCACCTGAACTTCTACTCTAATCACTCATATGCCGATGACTCGACCTTCATTCTTCAACTCATTTAAATTCTGCTCCCTCTTTTACTTCTAGAATGCCTCTCGTCTTAATATTTCCGATTCTATCTCGCTGATTTGGATAGAATTTCCGGGTGGGGTCGTCTGAGCCTTTTGAAATTCAATTCTTTAAAAATCAACTTCTACAAATCTCCCTCTATAGACCTTCTAACTTTCCTATCTCTTCGACGGTTCTCTCGTCTCTCCTGTCGAATATAAACATCCTTGCCTTAACATAAACAAAACAATGTCTTGGAAACCTCACATAACAACGGTTGCTAAGGCGGCCTCAAAGAAGCTGGTAGTTCTGCTTAGACTGCGAGACCTTTTTTCCTCTTCATAGTTACTCCAGATTTACAAGGGCCT
>JABUQX010109641.1:17500-20000 GCA_015478945.1 Trachelipus rathkii
ATATATATATATATATATATATATATATATATATATATATATTATATATATATATATATATATATATATATATATATATATATATATATATATATATATAATATATAAAAATATATATATATATATATATATATTATATATATATATATATATATATATATATATATAGTATTTAATATATATATATAAATGAAGCGAAATAATCATGTTACATTAAATGTTATAAAAATAAAGTTTGAGGATTCTTACCATATCAAGTTTAGATTACTGACATTTTTAGAAAGAGAGAGAGAGAGAGAGAGAGAGAGAGAGAGAGAGAGAGAGAGAGAGAGAGAGAGAGAGAGAGAGAGAGAGAGAGAGAGAGAGAGAGAGAGAGAGAGAGAGAGAGAGCACTTGATAAAAATTATGTTAAGAAACTCATCAGAATGCTATGATCATCGTAAAGTGAAACGGAGATATGAAAATGAGTTTGTCGGGTACAACGGAGCGAGCAATTCCCCAATCTGAATGTTGATAATTGCAAGGAAAGAGATTCTCTTCTTCTTCTTCTCTTCTTCTTCTTCTCTTCTTCTTCTTCTTCTCTTCTTCTTCTTCTCTTCTTCTTCTTCTTCTTCTCCTCACATTGGCAAGAGCTGATATGGATAAAATGAGGAGGAAAAGATATGGACAATATCGAAGGGGAAATGGATTAAAAATGGATAAATGCTTCAAACGGAAAGGGGATAAAGATTATAAAAAAATAATATAATTAAAAGAGTTTATGAAGTAAACGGGGGTCGACGAATACAGATATTTGTTAAGAAAAAATAAATAAGCAATTAGCTTAATAAGAAAAACAACAAGTTGCTAAAATAGTAAAATAATAATAAAAATGTCGCTAAAATAAAGTAACAAATTTGGAGAAAAAAAATCCCCCAATTTCAAGAAGAAAAAAGGGATATAAACGAAATTTAAAAGTAGGTAACAAGGATACAAATAAAAAATATATATATAAAAAAAAATATGAGAAGAATAAAATCAATAAAATAAATAATAAAAAGTCTCAAAAAAAAAAAAAAAAAAAAAAAAAAAGGGAACTGGAATCGATAAAAACAAAAAAACAAATCGCAAAAATCAAGGAAAAAAATGGGGAAATCGAAATATAAAACCTAGCAACATCAATTCAAACAAGAAATTCAAGGAAATGAAAAAAAAGTCAAGAAAATATCAAGAATTCAAGAAAAAAAAACTTTAGGACAAAAATATATTTCTTATCAGATTTCAAAGCCATGTAACAGGATACAATTGACTTGATACGACGAGATTTTTCCTTCCCTCATTTATTTTTAGGGGGGAAAAAGAGACAAAGTTGGGGGATTTTTTTTATTTCATTTTAGGGGGGTGGGAAGAAGAGACAAAGGGGGGGGCGGGATTTTTTACTTCATTTCAGTTTATTATGATGAGATCGAAGAATAAAAAGATTACGACGCTTCTGATAACTTCTTTTAATGGTTTTAGACCTTTAATTACAGACTAATGTCAATTAAAAAACTCGAAGAATCGATGAAAGGAAACTTGTAATAATAATAATAATAATAATAATAATAATAATAATAATAATAATAATAATATAACTAATATATAATAATAATAATCAATAATAATATAATAATAAATAATAATAATCAATAATAATAATAATCAATAATAATAATAATAATAATATAATAATAATTAATAATAATAATAATAATAATTGTAATAATCGTAATGTAATATAATATTTCATATTCTATTAATACTCATATAGATATCATAACTTCAAACATAATATAATAATAATAATAATAATAATAATAATAATAATAATAATAATAATAATAATAATAATAATAATAATAATAATAATAATAATAATAATAATAATAATATAATATAATAATAATAAATAAATAAATAAATAAATAAATAAATAAATAAATAAATAAATAAATATAAATAAATAAATAAAAATAAATTAAAAAAAATAATAAGAATAAAAATTAATATATGAGCTTTGCATGCTTTTCCAATTTCCTAAATGTATCAATCTCTTCGTGATTGATTTTCTGAAGGACTATTCTGGAATAGAATTGTACGACAGCTTTTTGAACTTTTATTCTAATATTTCGCCTGGCCACTTCAGGCATCATCAGAGACGAGTTCTAGACTAAATTAACAATTGATGAAACAAAATAAATGTAATATAAATTAAAATATGTGAAGTAACAAATTTGAAAGATTTTTTTAACACTTTAAAACTTTTTTTCAGATCGCAGAAGGTAGATGTCTTTAGTTAAGAGAATAACCGGTTAAAGAAAATAATACAATATCACGTCAAGTCCAAATCTAACTCAAAAGGAATAAAAATTAGATCTTACTATAAGCCATTGAAACTTTCTTTTATGTTTTCCGAAAGAATTAATGCGATTATGGTGAATGTAAGTCATGTAGAATAGCAATTTCAATGCAATAAAGACGG
>JABUQX010109641.1:30000-31612 GCA_015478945.1 Trachelipus rathkii
TGTTGTTATACGACTGTTTATTAACTAGGCACCGCACCGGCTCCTACACCGGTGCAGCTGTCAACTCCTACTCCTCATTCTTCATTCTTCTTCCTTCCTCCTTCCTCCTTCTTCCTTTCTTCTTCTTCCTTTCTTTCTTCTTCTTCTTCTTCCTCTGTTTTGCATTCCATGCATTTCTTCTTCTTTTTTTTCAAAGGGGGGACCCCACTCCGGGGGGTCCCTGGACTCCGAAACCGAATCCGCTTCCAACTCCGTCTCCGACTCCGACTCCTCTATCCTGTCTCCGAGTTTCAGTCTTCTACGATCATTTTTAATTTTTTGTGGGGCAGCATCCCCCCTTCCAGGGGGGACGCAGAGGAACGTAATCTCGTCTCCGACGAGATTACGTCATCATATAGCTCACATCCAAATTTTAGCCATCTACGTTAAGCCTAACATGGTTTTCAGGACGAATTTGACCTTGACGCTAAGGGGGCAGCAACACCCCCTTAGGGGTGACCTAGGGTCACCAAAACTCACCTGTGATCAGTTTAACACATACATAGATTATATTCCAAGTTTCAGACCTATAGCTTTATTCCTTCCTAGCTGTGTGTGTGTGTGTATGCGCACGCGCAAGCGCGCGTAATAAAAAATAATTACGAAATAACATGAAAAATCAATTATCTTATCTCAAAAACACGTGTCCTTATCAGCTACGCTGATAAGGACACTCAGAGAACGTATTCCAAATGTGGTCTTTGAGGTGGCCCTATTACTACAACGATTAATCGAATGTTAATTATTGTAATTATTTTCTTTCGATTATATTTTTCAATGTAAAAACCAACCAGAACACGTAGAAAGACGATTTAAACATCGATTTAGGGGTAATCGATCACGATAAATCGATTGGAACCATCAAAAATGATCTATCGATCATTTAAAACCTTCTAGGAACCAAAAAGCCCCCTTTTGGGGGCTCCGCCCCCTTTTGGGGGGACTAAACCTCCAAAAACGGTCTTCCAGACCTTAAATTCGGTCTTACCGACCTTAAAAACCCTAGGTTTGACGTATCAAACGTCAAAATCTGATGAAATGATGGAAATTTCCAAGTCAGCTGCCGACATGACTGGAATTTCCAAAACCTTCCAAAATGGTTTTCAAGTCTTTGCCTTCGACGTGCAGGGCTGCCAATGGGGAAAATCCCCAAAATCCTCCGGAGTTGGGGATCTTGACCTGAATTATGGACAAAACGTTAAAAAAAGTAGCTAAAAATGTTAAAAGTAGCTAAAAATGCTAAAAAGTGCCAAATTTAACGGATTAGGTTGCCAGATTTAGCGACAAATCTGGCAAAACGTTAAAAAAGTAGCAAAATTCCTAAAAAAAATGGTAAAAATTAGTAAAAAAGTACCAAAAATGAGCAAAATTAACGGATTAGGGTGCCAGATTTAGCGACAAATCTGGCAACTTTCAGTTTGGCGGTTAGTTTTCCACCCTATACTACTTATATATATATATATATATATATATATATATATATATATATATATATATATTTTTTGAAGCTGGGTGCTTAGGACCGCTTCTTTAAGGTTGATTGAGAAATGTTCGATTGTTTTACAAGTTTATT
>JABUQX010109642.1:0-2500 GCA_015478945.1 Trachelipus rathkii
ATAATAATAATATTTGCAAGACTTTTCTAAATTCCTAAAAACCTTCCTAACATTTTCATTAACTTTCTTTAGGACAATTCTTGAATAAAACAAAATAATTGCCTTCTGAAATGATCCAAGCTTTCGTCCGCTCACGGTGGACATTTTCAAGGATATGACTTTATTTTATGAAAGAAGCAAAAATTAAACTTAAAATATTACAATTATTACAAATATAATAAGTAAGATTAAAACTAAAATTTAAAATCTACGAAAAATAAATGTGAAGTTAATAGATTGTCTTTTTTCCTTTCTTCTATGTAAAAATATTTAGGTAATCGGACATTTCGTTATATTTTATATTGATGTCCGGTCTATGCTTTCTTATAAGAAGGGACTCCGCCAGCCTAAGTCATGCAAAAATTATATTAATCAAAATTTGAAGTAATTTACTATTTCATTGTTGTGTAATTTTTTATGTTCTTCTTGCATATGGTGGTGTATCTTACTTGGTTTGTACCTGTGCTGCAACATACGCTGCCGAAGGGTATTCGTCGTATAACCAATGTAAGTGGCGTTACATCCACTCTCATTGCAATGGAATTGGTATACGACGTTGGTACACTCGCCAGCAGATGGTACATCACGAGTACTAAAGCAAGAAGACAACTTTGTTGGCCGATAATAACTTCTAATAGTGATTGGTTCATTATTTTTCCCTTTGATATGTTTCTTTAAAATGATTTTCAATCTTGATTCCTCTTCATTTATTGAACCAACCACTTCGCTCTTGTAATAGAAGATGAGGTTTTTATTATCTTTGTCTTTAGGATCGGCCAATATATTTAATGTGTTTTTCAACGTTTTTTCTACTAAATATTTACGTTAAAAATACCGATAAAGGAGTTTATATGAATTTCGACTCATACACACCTCTCGCCTATAAGATATCTATAATAAAAACACTTGTACACAGAGCCCACAAAATAACATCTAATTGGGAGCTCTTTGATAAAGAAATTAAAAGAATAACTAAGCTACTAATTAACAATGGTTTTCCTCAATATTTAGTAGAAAAAACGTTGAAAAACACATTAAATATATTGGCCGATCCTAAAGACAAAGATAATAAAAACCTCATCTTCTATTACAAGAGCGAAGTGGTTGGTTCAATAAATGAAGAGGAATCAAGATTGAAAATCATTTTAAAGAAACATATCAAAGGGAAAAATAATGAACCAATCACTATTAGAAGTTATTATCGGCCAACAAAGTTGTCTTCTTGCTTTAGTACTCGTGATGTACCATCTGCTGGCGAGTGTACCAACGTCGTATACCAATTCCATTGCAATGAGAGTGGATGTAACGCCACTTACATTGGTTATACGACGAATACCCTTCGGCAGCGTATGTTGCAGCACAGGTACAAACCAAGTAAGATACACCACCATATGCAGGAAGAACATAAAAAATTACACAATAATGAAATAGTAAATTACTTCAAAATTTTGATTAAAAAGAGGGAATTTTCGGATCTTAGGCTGGCGGAGTCCCTTCTTATAAGAAAGCATAGACCGGACATCAATATAAAATATAACGAAATGTCCGATTACCTAAATATTTTACATAGAAAAAAAAAAAAAAGACACAATCTAAATTATCAACTTCACATTTATTTTTCGTAGATTTTAAATTTTAGTTTTAATCTTACTTATTATATTTGTAATAATTGTAATATTTTAAGTTTAATTTTTGCTTCTTTCATAAAATAAAGTCATATTCTTGAAAATGTCCACCGTGAGCGGACGAAAGCTTGAATCATTTCGAAGGCAATTATTTGTTTTATTCAAGAATTGTCCTAAAGAAAATTAATGAAAATGTTAGGAAGGTTTTAAAAATTTACAAAGTTCGCAAAATTATTTTAAGACAAATGCTGATTTATTATTATTTTTGGTAAATAATAATAATAATAATAATAATAATAATAATATAATAATAATAATAATAATAATAATAATAATAATAATAATAATAATAATAATAATAATAATAATAATAATAAAAAGGTTCCGCAATCACCAAAATTTGGGTGGAGTTGTTGGGGAAGGAACCAGAGAGATATAAATCTTTGGACGGAGCTAGAGCCGAATCAATATATATATATATATATATATAAAGAGTTATAGAGAGTAGTATATATATATATATATATATATATATATATATATATATATATATATATATATATATATATATATATATATATATATATATATATATATATATATATATATATTTATATATATTACTTATATAAAGAATATATATATATATATATAGATAGAGAGATAGAAATATATATATATATATATATATATATATATATATATATATATATATATACTTATATTAGGTGAAGTTGGCAAAAATAATTTACTGGATCCACAACCCAGCTTTAAAATTTTATATTAAGTTATTAGCATTATTAATATTATTTTATTATTATTATTATTATTTTTAT
>JABUQX010109642.1:5000-35763 GCA_015478945.1 Trachelipus rathkii
TGGCATAATTGACAATAGCGGCGTTTGTGTGTAGAATAATTTTTCAGTAAAACTGAAAAACACTTCGGGATCACCAATTTATAGGAATAGGTAGTTGTGGTGGCTAATTAAAGACGTTCACAGTATAGGTTGGGTAACAGGAGGCTGGGTGTTCTTCTGGGTCTTCTGTTTCTGATTTTTGTTCCTTCATTTTCATCTTTGTAGTTTTCTTTCTGGAGACGAACTTTTTCTTGTTGGGTTTTAGGTAAAACGACTTCTTAATTGGATTTTTTATTTTCTTGGATTAGATAGATATTTTTACATTATTTTTCAATTCTTGTTATTACAAAAAATCTTTAATTATCTAACATTGAATTAACATACAAATATAATACTTTTTACATCTAAACATTTTCTTATACAAAATTTTATCCTTTTATTATTTTAATACATTAAAATACATTTACATTTAATACATTAATAAAAAACATTTTATTTATTTAACTGTTTTATAATATTGTACTACATATAATATTGTCCTTAAAATTATATCAATATATAAAAGTTACTGCTAAATCGATCGTGGCAATTTTACAATCAATATGTTCACTATATATATATATATATATATATTATATACAGAAGATATATATATATATATATATATATATATATATATATATATATATATATATATATATATATATATATATATATATATATATATATATATATATATTTATATTTATATATATATATATATATATATATATATATATATATATATATATATATATATATATATATATATATATATATATATATATATATATATATATATATATATATATATGTGTGTGTGTGTGTGTGTGTGTGTCAGAGGCGAATCCTTATTACTTGTTTAGCATGCGGAGCATGCTAAAGGGAAAATAATAAATGAGAATTTTGATTGTCAGTATACTTACTGTAACTTGAAAATAAAGATGTCAACAATTATTCTTCTGCTAGCGCTTCTATTATCAATAAATTCAAATATATTTAATTTGCATTCTCTAGAAATCAAAGAGAATAAAAGTTTCTCTAGTCAATACAATGCTTCCAGTAACTCTAGTGCCTGCCTTCCTGAGAAATTTAAAGTAATAAACAGGGGTGCGCGCATGAACTTCTTCATGGTGAAAACACCATGAAAGCTTGCGGGAACTTAACAGCAAACAAGTAAATAAGCGAGATAGAGAAACGCATCTCAGAGACTTTCTTTATTATTTAGTATCTACCATGATGGATTTAGTACACAAATCTTTTAAGATTCAAACTCAAATATTAATATTAAAATTTATTGATTTAAAATGATGGCTACTCATAATAGGGGGATAAATAATATAGTTATGGCTTAAGGATAATTATTGTTATATGGTTACTGTTTTGAAGTGTCACTATTTTTAAAATATACGTTTGACTAAAGATATAGTATGTCGGACAATTCCTCGAAATATGCGAGGTGTTATCTTGTAAGTTTACAATTTAAGGTTTGAACTTTTATTCACAATTACTAGATATTATAGATATATTCAAGTTTCAGACTTATCATGACCATACAGTGTACTATATATACTTACTACTATGAACTATATATCCAGACTTGTGATATGATCACATCTGAGATTCCAACGTACTAAACTTAGTAATCAGAGATAATTTTGCTACTTACTAAAATTCTTCCTCAATGTTATACCAAAATAAAACACCTGATCAATATATTTTTTTGTTATTTAATTATTATAATAATTTTATTCTTTATTACATTATATTATATTATAAATTATATAGGTAATTTGCAATGGACATCGAAATATATCTATAGTCTATTTTCGCTGATACGCTTATGTATGATGTTAGTATATCAATCTAAAAGTGTATGCCTATTATTGGGTCTTTATTTTTCTTATATTTTAGTTGAGAGCAAAAGACACTAATCTTTTGCGCTGGTTTAGAGATTAGAGCCTACAAGGCTAATATATGCCAATTATTCACCTGTAAAGCTAATGAGACTCTTATTCGATATGATGGATCTGAATAAATTGGCTAGGTGTTATATTAAATACTAGGATTAAAGTACTTAAGTTCTTATCTAATACAAAATCCATTAAGACGTATCATATACTGTCCTACATTATTACCTTAACCTATAACGCCACATCATGATAGCCTATACAGAACTATAGCCTTATAGACCTCTAGATCTCTATACAATCATCCAATCGCACACACTAAGAGTGCGAGCGCATCAGTTCAACTAAGTATATGTATATTGAGAGAGAATATGGGCGAGATAGACGAACTTATAGTAATGTACGACTAAGATACACAAAAAAGATGGCCTATATTCTGATAAAAAATTTAGATCATATTATTATTATCTAATTTTAGGAATCCGCACAAGATTGCTCATATCAATAATTTAAAATGAGTGTCACAGACATTGACTGGGATTCGGTAAAGAAATTTTCTACTGAACCCTCAAGTCAACTTTTAGTTGTCAATCTGTTAACCGTCGATGGCATTAAAAGGGGCCTCTACCACTAAATCTATTATAAATTAACAAAGCCATGTACAACTCTTTTCTCATAGAAGATAAGCACTAATGAAATCCTTTACTTAAAGAAAATTTAGAGATGATAATGGAAATTTAAATGATATATTAGTTATAAGATTTGTAGATGTCCCAGAATATAATGATGAAAATTAACTCTTGAAGGATAAAATGCTTACACTTTACTTATATTAATAAAATATTCACAGTTGGGTCCAGGTGTCAAAATTACGCTCATTCAAATCCCTTAATGCAGTATTCAAGTGTAAAGGTTCCAGAACTGAAAATAACTCACTTTGATGGAAATCCACACACTTGAAAATTTTGAAATTTCTTTAAAATATTTAGGAAAAAGGTTAATTCTAGCAATTTTTAGTCGTTATAGTTCCATAAACAATCCTTAAAAGGTTTCTTTAATTCAAATTAATTGCATACAGGAGTCGAGACCCTCATATGAGAGGCTTGCGGAACAACTCGAGGAATTTATGCTCACCTGGGCAAATTAAACTTTTCTTTTGATTAAAAAATCTTTTAAAGTATCCCAAAAGCTAATGAAGTGTTTATTCAAGTTTTAACATGAATTTCAGGCATATATGAATGCAAAATAAACATTTGACATATACATAATGTATTTTACTTTCCATTTCAGAATTATATATTTACTTTAACTCCTTTTTAAAAGAGTTGCAAGTTATTTAAGAACTTGTTGGTATAAACTGCACCAGCCTTTTGATGAGTTTAAAAAAGGCAGTTGCAGAAGAACAAGGACTCTTGGTGACGCAAAGAAGTAATAAAGCATAATTCTGTAGTAGTTTCTGTTAAGTGCATTAATTCAGGATGATCATTCTAAAAACAAAATATATCTAAGTAAATCATACACACCTATTTAAACTTTCTAAAGCTTTAGTCTAATTTTCAGCATAAGAAATCAGTTGTAGCAACTATAGCTGATCTAGAATGTAAGTTATGCAACCAAAAAGGGCATAGTATTTCAAGGTGTAGTACTTATCCTAGTAATAAGGCTAAATTTGAGAGAAACAAAGAATTAGGTCATTGTAAAAAGTGCACTTCTAAATTTCATACAGAAGAAAAATGTAAAGTTACCTTAGATCCCTGTAAATTTTGTAAAAAGAGATCTCATCTTTTCTTTTTGTGTTTAAATTCTGAAAAAGTAGATTCTAATCCTCACAAGAATGAAAAAAGTAAAACTAAAGAACAAGTAGTAAGAGGTAATACAAAAATGAAAGTAAAACTAGTCTAGGGTGCCATTTAAGTGAAGTAGGTGGAAAATCAATTCTTCCCTCTCTAATGTTGCCTGTAATGAATAATTTAGGAGAGTTTGTTAAATTTAGGTGCATGGTTGATAGTTGCTCTCAAGATAACTTTATAACCACTGGTGCTCTGAAAGCATTAGGTATATCCACAAAGGTAATTAATGAAGCTATTACTATTAGTAGTTTTATTTCTCAAACTAATAAATCATGTTTTGAACTTGCTAAATTTCATATTGAAAATTCCCCAAATCAAATAAATGCAATGGTTGTTGATACAATTCCTTTAAGTTTTGAAATTGATGGCCTTTTGAATTTAAAAACATCTTTGCAATGGCAAGGATATAATTTAGCTGATGACTACTCTTCTAATACTGTTAATAATTTTCAAATAATAATAGGTGCATCAAGTATTAAAGACTTAGACTTAGAAATAATTAAAATTTAATTTGGAGTGATATTACAGGGATGTGCATCTGACTACCTAAAAACTAATAATTTAAGTACTAATATTAATTTAATTACAGAGTCAATGGTTGTAGATGATAAGGTTAACGAGATGCACATGTCTGAGAATATTGCTCAATTCAGTAGTCTGGAAAATGTGGGCGTTTACAATGATCAAAAATACTCTACTAAAGAACAAATGATTATTGCCAATTTTTTAGAGACTGTAAAAATAAAAGAGGAGGAGGTATCGGTGGAAATTCCTTGGAAGTCAGGTTATGATAAAAGTAATTTAACCCCAAATTTTGAGTATTCTTATGGTAGGTTAAGAACTTTAATTTCAAAGCTTAAAAATAATAAATTACTTAAAAAATATGATGAAATCTTTGATCAACAAATAAATGATGGAATTCTTTATCAAGTGCCCTTAAATGAAAATAATATAAGTAGTGATTATTTTTTACCCCACTTTGCGGTTTTAAGATCTAATGTGGAAACCACTAAAATTAGAATTGTAGTTGACCCCACTGGTAAAAAATTTGATAAAGATATAGCTTTGAATGATGCCATTGAGGATTGTCCCTCCCTCCTTCCTCATATAGCCAGGCTTTTAATATTAAGCAGGCAAGGGAAATGTATTACTATTAGAGATATAGAGAAAGCCTTCTTAATGTTACATCTTGCAAAAAATTCTGATAGAGAAGCTCCATAAAATATTATGGTTAAAAGACATTAATCAAACACATCAAAATCTAATTTAATCATGCTTCTAATATATTGGGTGTGTTTTGGAAATAAAAGTAGTCCCTTTTTACTTCAGGAGGATATTCTTACTCTTTTGGAATCTAAAGGCACAGAAAAGGGTTATTTTTTTGCCCAAAGGGTTTTAATATGGATAATTTTGGTATTACCTTCTGTTAATTTAAATGAAAAATTTAAAGATATTTTTGCCTCAGCTATTGAATATATGGAACCTTATGGGTTCCATCTGTATCAGTGGGCCTCTAGCTGTCCTGAGCTGAATAATGTTTAATAATCAGGATAGGGTTCATCTGAAAAATCCTTTGAGTAACAAATTATGGGGTTATTCAGGACACGAAAAAATGATTTACTTTCATTAAAGAATTTAGAGCAGAGATCAGGCGACGCAGAGATGAGAGAGAAGGCGAGAGAGAGAAACGCACGAGAGGAGAGAAAGATTATAGAGTCACGTAGAGGTAGAAGAGCAGAAGTATGTAAGAGAGAATGCACCGTATGGAGGGATGTATAGGTAGAGCCAGACGAGAGAGAGAGAGAGAGATTGTAGAAGACGAGGTAGAAAGAGTGAATGAAGAGAGGGACAGAGGGAAGAGTAGAGGGAGGATCGCAGACTTTGGATTGAGAGAGATGAGAGAGAAGAGTAGAGAGAGTGGGAGAAGAGATAAGTAACACGAACGATGAGAGACGCATATAGAAGAAAGAGAGAGAGGAGCAGAATGATACAGAAGGGAAAGAGGAACAGAAAGAAGAGAGTAAGAAAATGATACGCCGAGAGTAACGAGAGAGAAGACCAAAATTAAATTATATAATATAAAAGATTTAAATTATATTAATTACTCTCAGGAATTGGGCCTTTCACTTGGCGAAATCTGAATGTAAAAAACGGGTTTTTAGCTATCACTTACAGACGTTTGAAGGTATTATTTCTTTCTCGAACAGAAAATATAATCACTTTCATTACATTTTAACTCTTCGTTTGCGTAATATCAAAACTATTTTATTCACTTGGCTTCATCATGCATTTTCTATAGACAAGCGAGGCTATTATTTAGCTGATTAGCAATTAAAACCCGCCATAACTAACATCCCAAGAGTATTTTTCATTTTTGAAAGAATTCATATATGAATGCACACTTGCATAGGACATGGGTTGATTTAGTTGATTATTCAAATATATATAGGAAAAACCCCTTAAATCTCAGATTTGAATATTACAGCTCACTCTCAATTAGGAAATCGGATCTCTTTTATAGTTCTTGCGGAGCGATATTAAATAATTGCTTAAATATTATTATTATTTAAATAGTTGCATGAAGCTAGTTTTTCAGATGTTTTACTTAAGTATTTTTTAGTTATATACCAATGGGTTACATTAGAGGAGGTTCAAAATCGGTGACTATTACTGTAGGATTGTAGGCTGTCTGTAGTTATGGAGCGTTACTGGTCAGACATCATACATTACCTCACAATGCTCTATTTTCAATTGTATTATAATCTATCGCCTGGCTCACATCTCTTACACTTTATAGATTTATAAGCGACGGGTCTGATTACTATAGGGGATAGGTCGTTTGTGATTATCAATTTCTATGGCATTTTATGTGTAGTCTTTGGGACGGTTACGGGTTTCCATATTTTTTGGCGAGAGGTTATGTAGAAAAACCCTGCTGATTTTCTACTTTTACTCTTATTTGTAATTTTCGCTCTTATTTACTTAAATTAGTTTTTATTTATATAAGAAACACGATATTAATGTAAATTAGTCATTTATTTTCAGTGTTGTAGGTTGAAGATATTTATTGTCCTCTAAACTTGCGGGTTCAGATTAAAAATCAATCGTTTATTATGCAGTACAACCACTGCAGGGTATTAATGAACCCAATGAACCCTTTTAATGTGGAAAGGGTTTTCAAAAACGAAATAAAATATTAAGAATGATATGCACGTGTATTAAGTATTCTCCAGCTGACAAATTATATATTTCCTCAGAATAATTATAGTACTCATATATATAAAATTTATAATTACTCATAAAATACAACACATTTATTACCAAACTCTTTAACATATGAAATATCCATTGATAATAAAACAGTTACCACTGATGGAATATAGTAAATATCATGATGATTATAGTAATATATCTAATGAAAATAGAAATTTTATTTCTCATAATCTAATATATATTTTATCATGACAAAAGTAAATAAAATCATGTGTGCCTAAATTTTAAGACATTTTACAGTAATATCTCACAAAGGAGTATTAACTATTTGAGGATTAAATCATAAGTATAATATATATAAGAACCCTATGATTCATGAATTAAATAATATATGGAAGTAGGTATACAATTTCCATATTCGCAAGGTATCCGTGCTTCTTTCCTAAGCCAGTCATTTTACTATATATATATTCTCTTTTTTTGTCATTTTCTTTTTATTCATTTTCTTAAAATGTTCTATACTCCTTCTGTTTTCCTTATATCAACTTGCTCATTCCCTTGTTATATATTGTATGCAGGAACTATTGCGCATCTCTTCTATATTAATACTTGTTTATTTAATTATAAGTATGTTTTTAAACATGTTCGTTTATTATCGTTATATAATACCACCTATTTCTGTTTATAGTTGTCCCTTTATTGGATTGTGCTCTTTCTCTTATATATGTCCTAAATAACAGTAATACAATTGCGTTATTAAAAATCTTGTCAACCAATTGTTATTTGACCTTATCTGGCTTTTTTCCGTTCTTGTTATTCTATATGATTACTCATATTCGCTATAATTTCTAATAGTGTTTATATTTCACTACTCTACTATTGCTCTTTCGTTATAACATTCTATCACAATGCATATTTCTCCTTCATTTGTTTTGTCATTGACCTTGAAACAGTGATTTACTTTTTTATAGAGCTTTACCTATTTTATCACTGTAACATCTTCTCAGCCAAAAAAATACTTATTACTTTGATATATCTTAATCTCTATTAATTCCTCTCTCTCATATAATAAAAGTACTATATGAAAAATAACTTAACCCAATATGGTTTAGAAACTGAGATAAGTAGCAAATGTATTTATTTATGGTGAGAATAGGTCAGTGTCCTACATAAAACAAGTATATTTCACTGGTATTTAACTTATTATATATATATACCCCAAGATATCATAGAGTGAGATAGAGGGGTTGAGCGTATAGTGGGCTTGGTTAAAAAGGCTCTCGTATGTTCTTTTATGAAAGTTTAAATTAGTGGAAAATATCCATATATCAGATACACATACTTTTTAGTAAAAAGAATTATGCACATACTATATATAAATTTCATAGAGACCTCTATTTATCACTTATGTTAGTATCTAATGAATAAGCTCTACCTCTCTAATTGAATATAGTTATAAACCCCTTATTCAATGTAATATTTTAGGACTAGGATATAATCTTATAATTATATAATTTATTTTTAACTATATATGCCTGTACAATTAGTAAATTAATTCAATTTACCACGATATATGTAGAGTGATGATAAAAGTTAATGTACACCCTTTGTAGTGTAACTCTGAAAATAAATTAATTAATTAAAAAATTCTTAAATAGAACATTCATTAATTTTTATGGAAGAATTAATTAAAGAAAAAAATGGAGAGAATGAGTATCTTTTTAGCGTTTTATATGTAGCAACTTGAGAATATAAAACAAATATATAACTCAAGGGTTTCAAGAAAGTACCTAAAATGGGATCCTATGTCATTCACTAATTGAGGCAGTACTTTTTCTTTATAATATCTCTTTCATAAATAGTTTATATTTGTGGAGTGAAAAATAGAGCTAGGATAGTTAGTACTTAAATATTATGTGTCAATAATATTCGGTTTTATATATATAGAGTATATTATATATTATAGTAGTACATGTACAGTGCCTATAACTAGTTATCTGAGTGAAAGTAAATATAAGAGACATAGTTTAATAATCTTAATGTTAAAATGGTAAAGCACTTATGTATAGATTGAGACGAATTCCATGACTAAGAATCACAATTTACCTTAACCAGACAAATGTAAATAGTTATTGTTCTACTGAAAAGACTGATTCTAAGAGACCAAAAAAGTGTTTATTGCCTAAAATATACCTTCGCTATACTTATATGAGCAAATACACTCACCTGGTCATATCCTTTATGCCGCTACACTTCATTCCGTTCACCTATCCTGTTATCCGTCTCTCAGCTGTCTCTAATCCTTTCCTGATCAGCGTAATATAACACGATAAAAAATACACATATAACGCGTGTCCATTTCTCCAGTCTCCTGTAAACAAGCTTCTTAGTTCCAGTTCCACTTCTCCTGTTCTACTTCTCCATAAATACACATTAAAAAAAATTATAAAAAAAATAATACACACATAAACACAATATATATATATATATAAATATATATCACACATATAAATAATACAATCTTCCTTCTCTCTTCCTTCCCTCCGTTTACTTGGAATCTTATTTGTTTTCTTCTACATGTCGCTTTATTATTCTTACTGGATCCATTCATTCCATATCTTCTTTACCTTTCTCGCGCCCTTACTTACCTTCCTATCTCCAATCTCCTACACCGATTTAACTTCCACTGAATATACCTTACTATTATACATAATATATACTTCTATCTCTCATAATTTCTTAAACAATTGTACCGCTCTTTGTGTATTACAAAATGCCGTGTGCAGTCTGTTTAGTTTACCAAAGTCCTCATAATTCATCGACAACAAATTAAATAATGTCCTAAAGTCAAGTGCACCTCAGTAATACACATACCAGTCCAAAAATCGGCTCAATCTCTGCGACTGTGGCACGACGCTCATGATGAAATACGTCTTGCGCCCTCACTCTTCTTTCGACTCTTCCCTTCGTTTTGTTTCGAAATATCTTACAAAATTTTACGGGTATCCAACGTGGTGGTTCTTTGTTACACTAACGAATGGTGTTATGCAAAATTCCGGCCTTGCCCCTAACCTCCATCCTTTTTTACTATAATTCACAGCAAAGCATTCAAAACTTAAACTGACCTTCAAGTCACTCTTAATCATATGGTTTCCACATAAACTCTCACACAGAAGTTTGAAAGGTTTAACGCTGTCTTCTCCTCTTTTCCTTTCTGTTAAAGCATTATTCTTATTTACTTCATATTAGCCTCATTATTCCACTTCCCTCCTTTTCGGCCACTCAAACACCAACATATAATCATACACCTTATTTACACTAATCATATACTTTTAGTTACGTACTTACTCAGCTCTGCTTTTGAGTGAAATTCGTTAACAATCATTTTTGCGAAAACTTTTTCCCATTCCTATTTACTATGCCAGCCGTAACCATTGATCTTTCTAATCGCTCGTATGAAGTTCTTGTGGAAATATTTCACCTATACATAAATATATAATATATAACAATATTAACTAAAATAAAAAAAATATAATAAACAAAAAATATACTCTACAACACTTTTGAAAATAACTACACACTTTTATAATAAAGTTTTAGTTAATACTTAGAGATTAATAACTATTAAACTATACTTACTTTACATATATATTTGCTTAATATATTATATATATAAATAGCATTCATGTTCATATATACCTTCTACTACAAAACATTATTTTTATGAGTACTTAGTTATATTATTTATTATATTGTAAAATATTTACTAAATATATATTAATTTATAAGCGTTTTAAAATTTCCTAATTTTATATAATTAAATTAGTATATAATAATATTTAAATAAACATGTAGTGATTTATTATAAATAGTTATATTTATGACAAAAAATCAATATTATATAAAGTAAGTACAGGGTGAGGCAAAAACTTTCGTAGACTATATAATCACGTATATAAAACCATGTAGTGCAATGATGGTCTTTATTTAGAGCATACAATTAAGCTTCTGTGCGTGACCTCTGGTTCTTACTTCGCTGTTATAACCTTTTCTTAATCATAATATTTCGCTTGATGGTCACTCATTCTTTCTGCTTCTATTATTACCCCTCCCTCCTCCCTTCCTTTCCCTTCCCTTCCTTCCCTTCCTTCGCTTCCTTCCTTCGCATTTCTCAAGCCAGTTAAGGCGACTCGAATATCACTTCTATAGCTTCACGCCTTCAACTCGCAACCTCTCTCCTATACCGCTCTCATTAGTATATTTACTTTATTTTGGCAACCCTTTCCTATAATTGCCACATTAGCATTCCCTACCTTCCATTCTTCTCTTCTTGCCGAACATGTCACACTATCAGCCTTTACTCTCAACTGTGCCTACTTCCTGTGCTTCACGTCGATCCTCTTCAGCATAAATTTACATCCAATTCGCGTTTTGTCTCAACTTTGCTGTCCTTATCATTCTCTTTATCCATTCCGCCGAGATTTTCTCTCGCCAACCCTTCCCTTCCCTTTCTGTGACCCTTCCTTCCTGTGTCATCTTCGTCCTCTCTTCCTTCCTTCCTCTCCTTCCTTTCTTCCTTCCTTCCTTCCTCTTCCTTCCTTCCTTCCTTCCTTCCTTCCTTCCTTTCCTTCCTATCCTTGCTCGCACTGCTATGACTCCAATATTAATACCTCTTCTTAATCGACCTCCAGAATATTACCACTTTCCCCCTTATTGATAGCAGACGTTGCCCTTCTTCCCTCTTCCTTGGCCTATTTCCACCTTAATTTACCTCTTATATTTACCTTTAACCCTTTCCTTACTTACATTAATTATCTCCTTTGTAATCTAATCATTATTTTCCTGGAATATAGTACCTATGCGCTTCATTCACTTCCCTTCTTCTTCTTCCTTCCTTCCTATATACCTTCTGATCCAATTCTTCCTTCCTTCCCTTCCTTCCTTCCTCAATCCTGTTCACTTCATCCCTATACCTTTCTTCTCCCTACATAAGTGAATACTTCACTGTATACTTACATATGTGTAACTTACAGTAAAATAAACTTTACCAATTACTCTTCATACTATACTTAGCGTAACTTATACTATGAAGCTTCGTACTCTAGCATTACTTCATCTTACTTACTAATTTAACTTTACTTACTTACTTACTTTACTTGCTTACTTTACTTACTTACCTGCTAGATTACTTTAATATACTAAATATATAACTTATTATTACATTATTTAATATAATTACTTAATTACTTTACTTAATTACTTAATCGTTAATTAACTTAGTACTTTGATTAATACTTGTTAAACTTAACTATACTATAGCTTTTTTTCCTATATAATATAATATATATACTTAATTTATATTATTATATATCATATATATATTAATTTATATTAGTAATTTAAATTTATAATATATATATATAATAATTAATTATACTAAATTATATTATAATAATATCATATATATTTATGTAATGCATTATATAATTTATAATAAATAATTCTTCTGCTTTGAATCCTTTTATTCACTTCTTTCCTAAACTCTCTTCCTTCCTTCCTTCTTCCTTCCTTCCTTCCTTTCCCTCTCACCTTCTTTCGTTTCATCCTTCCACCCTACCTTCTTTTTCTTCCTTTCTTCCTTCCATCCTATCCCATCTTCTTTCCTTCCGTCATTCTTTACCTTCTCACCAAAAAAAGGAATCGTGCTTGGGTTCCCATTCCTTACCCCTTCCCTTCCCCTTCCCTTCCTTTCCTTTCCTTTCTCTTTCCCAAGAGAAGGCTACAATCCTCTTAGCATTCCTTTCCTTTTCCTTTCCTTTCCTTTCCCTTTCCTTTCTTTCCTTCTTCCTTTCCCTTTTCTCAATTTCTCTTTCTCACTTTCTTACTACTTACTTACTTTCTTATTTTCTATATATAGTAAATTATATGAGATATTATATATTATATATATATATATATTATAAGTAATATCTATAGATATCATTCATCCTTCCTTCCTTCTTCCTTCCTTTATCCTTCCTTCCCTTCCTTCCTTCCTTCTTCTACCTTTTAACCACTTTATCTATCAATACCATTACAGTTACGTTTCCTTCCGTTTTCATTATTCCCCTTTCTTTCTTTCCCCTTCCCTTTCTTTCCTTCCCTTCCTTCCCTCCCCTTCTCCCTTCCCTTCCCTTCCTTTCTCCTTTTCTATTACCCATTTCTTATTCAATCTCGCTCCCGTCTTCCCTTCCCTTCCCTTCCGCCGTTCGAACCTCCGCCCATCTAGGGTCCCCATCCTATTTCCTTTCCCTTCGCTTTCCTTTCATTTCCTTATCCTTTCACTTTCCTTCCTTTCCTTTCCTTTCCTTTCGCTTCCTTTACCTTAAGCATTGGGTTCTTACTTGATATATATATAAAATAAATATATTCTATAATGATTCATATAATATATAATATATATATATTAATAAAATATATAGTAATATAGTTTAATAAATATATATATATAAATTAACTAATTTGTATCTATTTATATATAGGTTTTAAATCCGTTTAGCTTGGGGTTCTTTTATTGTTTTAGTGCTTTCCTTCGCTCTTAAGTTTTTGAATTATTTCAACATACGTCCTTGGCCCTAATCCTTGCCTTTCGCTTTGAATGCGAGGGACTGCAGTCTTTATAATAAGATTTTCTCTTCCTTTTTTTCCTTCTTTTAAGGATACTTTCTTATAAGTCCACTTTCTTTTCCTTGTATTTCTTTTTCTTTTTGTCGTTTTCCTATATTTTCTCTTTTCATTTTTTTTTTTTCTTCTTCTGTTCTTAATCCTTCTCTATATATTTCGGTTCTTGTCTTTTATCTTTTAATTCTTTTTGTTCTTTTTTTTCCCTTTGCTGTTTTTCTTTATTATTTTTCAGTTTTTAAATTTTTATATTTTTTATCTTTTTCTTTCTATGTTTCACTAATATTCTTTAACTTTTTGATTTTTTTTGGTTTTTTTGTTTTTTACGTTTTTTGTTTTTTTCCTTTTTTCTAATTTAAATTTTTTTCGCTTTTTTCCTCTCTTTCTTTTTATCTTTTTCCTGTTTTTTTTTTTCTATTTTTTTTTTTCTTTCTCTTTGTTTTTTTCTTTATTTTTTCTATTTTCGATCTCTTTTTTTGCTCTTTCTTTCTATTTCTCCTTTTTTCTTTGTTTTTCTTTCTCCTTTTTTCTTTCTGTCTTCCTTTTTTTCTCTTTTGTTTTTTTCTTTTTTTTTTCTTCCTTTTTTTTCCTATCGACTTTTCAAATATAAAGAGGTTTCTTTGTTCTCTCTTTTTTTTTCTTTAATATTAAAGTAGCTATTTTTCTATTTTTTGTTATTTTTGCTTTTAAATTTTCCTTTCTTGATTCCATAGTTGACCTGAAGTTCCTTGGAATGTTTGTATGTACGGTTGGTCAGTTTTGGTTGGCTAGGTGGAATTGCTTGAAATATGTAAATTGTTGTTGAAAGAATTGATGAAAGAACAGTTAAGGCAGTATAGTTCTCATAGTATCTGTGGTATCTGAATGTTTTTCGAATTTCAATATAATACAGTATGACAATGGACACAGGGGTAACAAGTAAACATGTGAAAAAATTATAAACTTGTTACTGTGTTTCATTTCAAAATTAAATAATGTAGGATTATAACTTGGGATGTGTAATGAATGATTGGTGGTTTGTGTATGGTCAGTTGTGGGGATCAGGGTTATAAAGGATGATTTCTCGACAGAGGCCTGACATTCTGGTTGGAAAACCACCAGTGAAAAGCCGGGGCTGTGCGGAGATTTCAGAAGCCGAAGGCTTCTAGTTGGTTTTAAATCTTCCCCAATTGGCCTTCTAAATTGGCTAAGTGGGTTAAATATTAATATTGTAGCCATATAATGCAATAGGTATATTATATAATATATATATTAGAATATATATATATATATTTATATACATTATATATAATATTATTTATATATATTATATATATATATTTATAGTATATATATATATCTAATTATATATATACTATATATATATATATAAAAGCTGTTCTCATTTCCTTTTACCGCATTTTCTTGTATTGGTAGATTGATAAAATAATCAATTTACTCATTTTATTATGTAGTTCAAATGAGTAAATTTATCAGATAGTTTGATTTACTCCAATTATTTTATTATTTGAGTACTTTCTAATTACAAAAATATAATTTCAGCTATTGGCAAAATCGGATACCTCGGCAGGGTTGGATGTATTAGACTATTAATCATTTATGCTTTTATGCTTTTTTGATTGGAAAAGAAACAAAAATCATAATACGATGGCGAGATGTTACTAGAATCGATTGCACAAATGCTTTGTTTTTTCCTGACAGTATTCGTATATCAACGAGAGGACCTAAAGATGTAAGTATTAACTGATAATTGTATTGCATATTAAGGGTAATTTGCTTAACTATGTGTCTGGAAACTAGTCATTTTTACTATACACAGAATGAGAGTAATATGTATAGCTTGCAATACTTTACCCATTTGACTTGAGTTTCTGCATTTCATGTGTGATATTTTCTATGGATTAATTAATTAATTAATGGATTAAGTAGTTTGAAAATATACCTAGTTTAAATATCTTGGATATTACTGGTAAGCCCAAAAATTATAATTTGAATCAGTAAAGTTAACATTATAATTCTGACATAATTCGTAATTGTCCTCCTTCATTATGCAGATAGGGATAGAGAAAGACTGAAAACGTTGATCATTCCTTGGTTTTCATGGGTGAATCATCCTTTGTTTAACAATCATAACTTAAAAATTTAAGTAATTGTCATGAGGTTATGGAAGGTGAAAAATTGAAGTTTCTCACTAAAACCCTAATTGCGGCACTTGTATCAACCTTTGTAAAACCCTAATTGCAGCACTTGTGTCAACTTTTGTTGTAAAATGTTATTCATTTGAGGAAAATTATAGGTGGAATTCAGTATGATGATAGCTCTAGCAATCAGAGTTACTATTCTTATCAATAATTAAAATAAAATATATTAAGCAAAACTACATCGAGAGCAAAAACTGTCCAAACATAATCCATTGTTCCTTCGCCATTTCAAAGTCTATTCATCGACGGCTGAACATACAAATTGCAAAAGCCTATTCATATTAAATTTTTTAACCCCAATAGAACATCTTTGAAATGAATTTATTTTTAAAGAGGTTTAAGTATCAGATCAAACCTCCCAACAACAGTTACCGTATTCATTGACGCTCTTATGGAGGGTATTTGGGGAGAAGAATCTTTATGCTAGAATATTTTGCTATCATCACCTACCTATTTTTTAATAAGATAATTTGTTGTTTTGATTAGTCATTAAGTGTTAAATTTATTTCCCTTTTCATATTTGTAACCATGGTTGTAGAGTTTAATTCAATGCAATTTTAGTTCTGCCACAGCAAGTAAAAATGAAACTACTGACTCTAACCTGGATATAAAATATAGTTATTCCATTTGAGATGAACATGTGAAAAACTTTTCTTATCCAGAAGGCATTTATTTGTAATTAAAACTTTTAATTAATTTATTTTGTCAAAAGACCCTCTCAAAATGGCAAATATAAACTCCCAAGTTCTCTACTAAATCTAGTGTTTTTGAATATTGTATAAGAATTACAAATCATAATCATTGTTTGTCATTATATGATAGAAAATGCTGATTAGAATAAAATATTCCAAATAAAAATTATTTTTTTTTACTGGTTTGAATACAAATGCACCAACAGGAATATCAAATTTGAAATGACATTTGCAGTTCTTCCACTCTGAAATTTTAGAAATTGTTAATAAGAAAAATGAGTTGCATTAACAATTAGTTCAAAGTCATGAAAAGAGAAATCCAATCCATTGATGGACAAATATCACTATAAAGTGTCTTAAATTCACACAAATTTACCGTAACAATGGATAGAAAAGGTTTCAGAAGCCTTATCAAATTGGTTGTAAAAAATGATGTACCATTAACTTTGCTATTTTCAGTCATTTTTCAAAACCTAAAAGGAGTACTGACTTTTAAGCTCTTAGAAGTATTTATAGAAAAAAAGGGGCAGGATATAGACAAATCTCTATTGAAGCAGGGGTTAGTCATGAATAAAAAGGAGGGCTTTAAGAAAAAAACTCATAAAGGCAATATCAATTAAAGAGGTTAGACAAGCACGTGAAAGGTGGCGAAAGTCCAAGGTTTGGAGTTGGGCTATTTTTTTATACTCACCAATTTATGAAACACAAATTAGTTTCAACCTCATCTCTCAATGAATTAATACGTTAAAATGGACTTGAATCTCAAATTAAATTTTGAACTTAACAAGTAGAGGAAAAAATAGGGTCATGATATAATATAACGATTGAATGAAATTCTATGTAACTCATGATTTATGTATGGTAATCGAAGAATAATATGACTATATTATTATTAATAGTATATATATAGTATACTTAGTTTATATATGTAAGAACATATCATACACAGTATTAGAGTTGATCGGATAGTAATATATATAAATAATATATATAGTAGTAAAACTCGAACTGCGACACGTTGGTGGCAAGTGGTTTGGGAAGTAGCCGGCGCTTAAAGTTCTATTCCTGTGGTTCGCCGCCGTGTTGCCCCTGCATAGGGGATAAGCCATGTTAAAAGGTAGTTATATATATATATATATATATTTATATATATATAATTAATATATATATATATATATATATATATATATATATATATATATATATATATATATATATATAGTATATATATTATATATAAAGGGAGATGTTATTCGTGCATAGTTGTGCCATTGACGACTGAAGTAACCCGTAGTAACTCTGTTTGTAATTTTAAGGTTGTGGAGAATTCTCATTTAATATCTGGACAAAATGCTCCAGCCTGGACGATGAGTGTATTATACTTATATTATGACTGTAGTTAATATTATCAAACAAGCCTGAATCCAAGCTCTCAAACCATAAAGGAAATTATAATTTTTTTTCACATTTTTTTAAGTTGGATATAATAATTATTGTATAAATTACTATTAATAAAATAAGCAGCTTTTGTTAAAAAGTCTATTGAAGAATATTTATACAGCAAATAACCAGCACAAACGATGATCAGCAAAGGACCAGCAGACGAATTGACATGAATATTGAACAAGCCATCTTGCACAGGAAAAGGGTGAAAGTTCAATAAAACGAAATTTCAAGTACAGTTAACATATTTATGTAAAATGATACTGTTATAAATGGAAGGATTAAGAGTGTGATCTGTAGGTAAATCCCGCTTAGTTCTTTATTCTTGACGAGGAGGTTCCCAATTTCTGGTCCCTTGATTCCAGTTTTCAATTGGCGGCGTTTTTCAATCTTCGATTCTCAATTTCTGGTTTATAATTTTAGGGACAGGAATTTTTATCAATTCATGGTTTCAAATTTAATTATCTCTGGTTTAAAAAATCTCTCGTGTTATTATATTGTTGGGTTCATTCTTCATGCAGTCATCCTAGGCTAAGTGACAAGTATATTTTGCGAGTAAATTAATTGAGCATATCAGGGAAATTTCTTTTCCCTCCCCTTACTTCTATTGCACGAATGAATATTTGGATTCAGTATTGGGTTTACACTCTTGAATATCTGATCCTGAACTTATGTACTATAATCATCAGTGACACATTGGATTTTTAGTATAATTCCAATGTATTTATCTATATTAAATATATTAGTCATAAATCCAATTCATATAAGGATTGTAGCTAATACGTTTTGTTGGGAGTGGTTTAGTTATCTTATATGATGTTCACCAAACCTCACGAGCAAATGTATATATTTCCTTAGAACGAATTCAGTTCGTAAAACTATAAACTGATATTTCTTTTTCTAATGTGTCTTATAAGCTTCCTTGGACTATTATTTGATCTTCATGATAGACTTGAAGATGTTGTCATTTTAATATTTTTTTAAAAATTCTTGTCTTTAAAACAGAACTAAAAGTATTAATTGACTATAGACCTAGGCGCACCGAGAAATATGATATGGTTAGACCTGTGCCCGCCAATATTGGCATGAGATAGAATAGATCGGAGTGAGCAACAACTATAAGATATAAGTATAAAACCGCTTTCATTTGGGGTTAAGAGACCTGTAAAGTGGTTCACAAACGCCAATTTGTCTTAATTTCCCCTTGAAAAAACTCACAATCCTCCTTGAATAGTCGCACACACCCAAGTAAGTGAGGGCTAGGCCGCAACGGAGTCCGGAGACAATCTCTCCGTGCCGTTAACGGAAATAGCCTTAACCTGCTCCGTACACCTCTGATGGTTGAAAATGGTACGAAATATCAGATGTTGGGAAACGTTTCCCCGAAACTCAACTTTAAATACGATCTACTTCTTATTATATTTTTTGAACCGCTCTCGAATTTATTAAAATCTTCGTTTGACCATGGGGAACTCTACACGAGAATAGTGGAGAGAAGGCCAACCTCTCCAGTCCGGGTTACGAAGTGCTTACGGAAGTGGTCCCAGCGTGTGCTTCTCTCCGCAACATAAAAATTTTAAAGTGGCGCCCCCGAACAGGGACTCTCTTTGAGTTCCTGCGCTTGCGTGCACTAGGATTGTGACTATCGATCACTGTAACATTTTTATTTTGAAAAAATCTCATCGTTCTCTTCGAGTTAGTTCTTCAGGAGCAAATCTTCTTGTTCGTACATGGTACATTGGACACGATTTCAAGAGTTCCAGTTTAGGGATACCTGCCAATACTTTAAAAATTTCTTTATTTACTTAAAAAAATTTACATGTCTGAAAAAAAATCAAACTGCAGAAAGTGGGAAACCGTGGACAGCTTTTGATAGTCAAGAGGTTTTGGACTTTGATCCATCCCTTGCGGCTGTCGCTCTAGATCCACGTGTAGAACAGCGTCTGCGTGATGATCAAAAATAAACATCAAGTAGAAATGAATGTAGGAGTGGTATGAATGTAGGAGTGAATGAAGACAATTAAAATTACATGGGGGCCGGGTAGAAGTACCGCAACTCTGACACACCCTTGGGTTCCCACTCTGACGTAAAAATGGTTTCCGCAACTCTGACAAAAACCTTTAAATTTCAAGGTTCACGAAATTGGGGGTGATGCCTTGCTTGTACTCACTTAGGAAGCAATGGACCCCAAGGAAAATAATGTGGGGAGAATCAGTTCAGCGGATTTGATAACAGTACGATCAACCTGCTCGAGGTCAAGTGATACCCTCTGACCTTGATGACGCACATAAATTGCAAATGCCTAAAGATACCACTGTATTTTTCTCGTGCATCGTGAGTAATTAATACCTTCCTTCAGTTTCCAATTTCAACCACGACTCAAACGCTTTTTCCCTCATCAATCTTTTCTTCTTCCTAGTTAGTGTTTAAGGAAACTGCCCCAAAAATCATTTTCTTCTAATCCTAATCTGTTCCCTAATCTAACCTTATTTTCCTAAATCCTAATCTTATTCCTAGTCCTAATCTTTTATTCCCTAATTTCCTAATCACTTATGCCTCAATCCGTAATCTTATTCTGGCGCAGGCTATCTTAATCTTATTAATGCCTACTCATAATTTTCTTCCTAGAGCCCTCAACTTCCTTCCTAATACCCACTCTTCAGTTCATGAATTCTATACCCACCTATGCCCCAGCGCACTTACTTTACTCAACCTAAGTCCTCTATTAGAAATACAGACAATGGGTAGAGGGCACTAGGAATCTTTGTCCGCCAATAAATAGAGGGAATCTGACTTCTTCCCAGAGAAATATAAATAGGTTGGCTACAACCCCGAGACCAAATCCCCGTAAATCAGTATCCGGAGCACCAGATGTCTAATGACCCTCAGTCGTATTCTGGGTTGTTTTCCACAGAAGGATTAACTTCGAAGACCGAAGCCGAAATCATGAGACGCAGGTCGACTCACCCCGATACAATGAACCTTCTATGTATTCAGAGGGCCAGCAGCAAACTGAAAACCAGAGACTTGACATGGTCCTTTGGAGGAGGCCATTGTATCTGCCCTTACACAGTTGCTCAGAACTGCCTCAAAAAACACTTAAGGTTGTGGACCCTGGAAAATTTAAATATGACTGCAGAACAAGTCTTTAGTCTATTTTTGGCTGATTTTTGAGGCGTAGCTGGTTAGTAAGCCTTTTAATTAATTCCGGATGCATCACCTAATGGTTGAGACTGCTCAGCGGCACCGAGGGAACAGAGCCTTAAGATGATGGCGCGCAAATTTTCTCACATATATACCGAGAAATAATAAAAGATAACCGTGAATACTACTCTGTACGGGATAATCTTGTTTGTTGGTATTCTAGAGAAAGGAGGAAGTAAAGAAAGAAAGAATAATATAGGATTAACAGAAGTATCATGCTGCTTCACCCGATATCCATATGAGAGCATTTAAAAAATGTTTGCCTTCGGTGGAACAACGCCTGGTAGTCAACTCCTAGATACGATAATGGCAGAGATCATGATTACCCTTTAGATAGCGTTGTCTTTGTAGTTTTGCCCTCCAATTTATTGAAACATTCCCCGTCCGTGCAATTTCATAAATATATTTACGCTATTTCTATGCTTCTAGTTCTACGTGAAATCTATAGAATAGTTGTGAATTTTTTTGAATCCCTTTTATTTACAATATTTTATTTTTTTTTTTCTCCGAAATTCCATGTCCCAATCAATCCTCTTGAGAAACGACCAGTCAAATTTATTCCTTCCCGATCTGTATCTGGGAGGCTTGATCTAAAAACGAATCCATTGGCAAGTCAGGTACATACAATCAATACTTCCCTAACCTTCCTGGATAGACTGATGGAATTCTAAAGGAGTCTAACTACGGAAAAAAGTCGAACCACGAACAACTTTAAGATCAGTCTCAGTAAAAACTACACCATTCCGCACTAGCAGTTGTCAGTCCAAACAGAGTCCTCCGGGAAAAGAGATGCTACAGTCGTTTTCTAATTCCATAACTATTACAAACGGTTCGTATTTCACATCACCGGAACCGAGGACGCTGTCAGGGACTACTAATACTCCATCGCAGCGTTTAACACTCGCAATAGTTTCGGTGTCCGGATCTGAGGATCGAAGGAATCTCCTCTGTGATTTACTACTGTGAGAAGAAAGGACACGAAATGCAGGATTGCTATAAGTTACCGTTGGAAGGTCTGTAAGTCTACTGCAAAGAAAACCGCCAACGGCCAATCTAAATAGAATGGTTCGAGCTAGGGAATTCCCCTGCCATGCCATCATCTCACCGGTAATAAACGAAGTTAGTTATGTCCCCTTTTTTTGTAGAGGTCCTGCACCGAGCGGGAATTAGAGGTGTACTCACACGCAACACCCGTCCAATCTAGTCCCATCCTGAATAACGAACTCCGGCCTAAAGAATACTTCTTCAAGGAGGCTGTAAAAGAGAGGTATAAATTCGAGAACAATCACTTATTCTCCCTGGAACAGCCCCAAGAAAAACATGTAATAATGGCTAAAAACACAACCCTTACTGAGAAGCCGCTTCCCAGACCGTCTATTTTTGGATGGCCTTGTGAGTAACCTACGCAATGGTAATCATCATTATGAAGGGTCGGTGCACAAGGGGGGTTTGCCTTGAAGTTCACCAGGAAAACAGTTAAACGAATAGTCCCCGCAGATTTGAGTCACTCTGTGGAAAAGGACATTGTGAATGACTCTGCGAAAAGCCTTGATGATCGCTTCTCTAAAATGGTGGAAAGAAATCAGCCATGAGTAAGTCTTCGTATTCCATCTCGTGGTGTGTGTTCTATGCTAGTGGGACATGAGTCGTCCGATCGCCATTCACCTTGTGTCAGGCTGATCTAGACCTTGGTCGTGGCTGTGTCAAGCTTGGACGATCATAGATGCTCGCCATTTATGGATGTGGGGCCGTTTGGAGTAGATAAGTGGGGGCGGAGAGTCAAATTTGAATAAAGGAGTCTGAGATTGTCCCTCTATTCTAGGATGAAAGTCCAAAGGAGCTTTTAAATTCACGGAAGACATAGGAGTGAAGGCTATTAGTGGGCTTCCGGTAAACAAAGAAAGGAATTACCATTGTTTCATTATGTATAACCTAATCTGAGGTTTAACATTGGGTTTTGAAACTTATTCCTTCAGACCCTTTTTATAGTTCCCAGGAATACATGGTAGATAACGCCCTTGAATACTTGGGTACTGTGTGGTCTGAGGAGATAACCGCATAATATTCAATCGAAGGGAAATAAAATGTGATTCATGGCTTCAAGTCGGAAATAACCATCTGGACTTGGTTCTTTTCAACTTGTACCCGGTCCAATTTAAAATCTTCCACCATACAGGTTTGAAGAAAGGCCATAAAATCAAGGGTAAGTTAATATCTAATGATTAAGATACAGAATACTTAATATACAACCAAGAAAAACAATGTCTAAGTTACTTATTGAGGGTTTTTTAAGAAAAATTAACAATATAAATTGGGGCAACAAGTACCCACACAAGTACATGTGATTTCCTCTCATATATTACAAGTAAGCCATTTTTTTTTGTTGTTATTCACCCAGAAGCTGCGTCTGGGGATGCTGTTATAATTCCTACCGCGACTTATCTTTTTGCGAACTTACTAGTAGATGCCACATAGTTTTTTTGGGCCTTCATGTATCACTGTGGCCCACATAGCCATGGAAGACAAAAGCGCTTTGCAGTTAGTATATAATGCATTTTGTTTGGCATCCTTAGGGCTTGTCACCAGAGTAAACTTTCAGATGATAGTGGCGTGTTCGCCCTTGTTTGCCGACAAGACCATAAGTGCAGAAAAACTTTTCTTCCAATATTACTGAGCCCCCCCATGTTTTAGAAAATGTGGTCAAAAATCTTGGCCAACTATCCCCTCGATTTATGTGCCATGGATTTGATGTCAATTCCCTAAAACTTTTTAAAGGGAACAAATAATATTGGCACAGATCTTTTATATTGATCACTGTATTCACTAAAATTGGGTGTCTGTAGTCCATTGGCCCGACACAGGTCCAGGCTTGACCGATGCTCTCGGAAAACTGGCAACACAAGTTTCCCTTCGCTCCTAAAGTTGTTTCCAAAATCGTATTTTAATAAACTGAGATATGGAATGATTTTACTTACCCCAGGTATTTCCCAAGACAGGCTGTCTACATAAAACACAAAACACCAGGTTGTGTGCATGGGGAACATTAAACTGACCCCATCGTAGTGCGAAAAAATGATTCCTTTAATCTCACCCTTCATCCTTCGAATGTTAACGGTGTCTTCAGAGCGGTTTAGAAAACTCTTGGAGTTTTTATTCTCATATATAAAAAGTTTTTTTGATTGCCAAACAACCCGCAATTTTGGATGAAGAATTGCCTTATTAAACCTTAATCTGCATTCACTAAAATGAAGCTTAATTAAAATCCAAAAATAGAAAGTATTTTTTATGTCCCCTTCAGATTATCTATTACAAAATCCCATACTCTCCAGTGCATACTTTTCCCCAATATTGGAAAAAGGCAGACACAACTTTAACACGCTTTTTTTCAAGGTCGGGTCAAAAACCAAGGTAGAGCTGCCGTAAAGTAAGTAACGAACTGGGGCCAAGCACTGCTATTGCTCTTAATTTCATTCTTAAAGTGGGAAGGACCCTTAAAAAACCGGGGTTATAGTGTGACTGTGAAAAACGTCTCCCGAATAGGGTGGCGCAATATGTCATCCAACGGAATACCAATCCCCCCAGTAGAAAGACCTCAAAAAGTCCATTTTTCCACACTTAAGGGAATGGATTGAGATTCCGGGTTATTTTGCGAATACCCGCTGAACTCCGTGAAATAAAGAATAGTGATGCATTTTTTCCTCGGGACGAGGAGAGTTGTTGGAATGGAGATGAGTGAAATGCCTGCGCGTGAATCCAGCGATCTTTGAGATGACCATTCCCGTTTCATAACATAATTAACAACATCCACTTGCAAAATCTGTGACGCACCATTTCTAACCATAAGGCAAAGTTCATTTTCTCTTCGAGTTGGAAATGAAATTGCCGCTGAATTTAAAATTGCCCGTTCTAAAAGCAACATATTTATAGTATCAGACCAAAAAAGAAAAAAAAATTACGGGTGAAAGCTGAATGACAAACTCAAACGAGTTAAAAAAAAGACTTTAAATATGTTTGCAGGAAGAAAAACTCAAGTGGCTTTATTCTGATGTGAGGAAGGGAAAAAGGGAACAACTTCATTAGAAACAACTGAGCGAAATACCCGAATAATCTATGACGACACAACGAACTAACAAAGACTCAAATTTCTTTAAGTTAAGGGGAGACAGTTTCCGAAGTATCCGATATATCAATCTTTAAAAATAAAGCATTTTTTTAATGAATAATCATTATATATTATAGATTCTTTAATTTGAAAAAAAAAAAACTTTCTTTTTTTTGGGTTGAAGGGTGGAATTGTTTTCAAAAACTGATGAAATTAATCACATGAACCAGATACAGAACCTTTAAATTATCGACTAGTCGAGTTACACTACATTAATCAAAACATAACAATAATAAACCTGTAGGTTAACATAAATAATCAAAGTTAAGCATTATATCAATTCAGGTCAATAGTTTACAGCACTTTATCCACTTGATAGCTTATGCTACTGATTTCGATATCAGGACTATGTTATTTTTAAATAGCACTGGTAATGACACTGATGTACATTTGAACAATGATAATTTGATAACAGTCATAACTGACTGATATAGCCAATAACAGTTGAAAATATATGACAAATGATATTAGTCAACTCTTTTGATAAATAGACTGATAAACTACTGACTGCAGTAATGTAACCTAAGAGACACCAAATACAACAATATAAACAATTTTATAGGATAAATTCAAACACACACAATCTCCGCTATTCGATTTGAGCCGGAAAAGTCACATTTTTGATGGATTGAAAAAAAGCATTATTTAATAGGATGATTCTTACATTTTATGTTTCAATTTTACATAATCTTTTATACTTATTATGTAGTATTTTCATTCGTTTGACCAATTATCGCAAAAAAATATGAGAATTTTACAGTATTTTGAAATTTGTAAAAGATCTAATCGTTTTCTATAGGATGTTAACTTCGATGCTAAAGGCACAAGCAGCAAAACGAGTATAAAACCAGTCGTTCAGAAATTAAGTATGATATAAGTAATATTAATATATATATTTCATATCTACTATATATGTAGTATAGTAGCGTATGTATATATTATATGATACGTATTATAATATATAATATGTATATTATATATCAGTAAGATCTGTAGTATATAATAGTACTATATCCATATAGTAGTGATTATTAATAGTATATATGATTCTAGGTATATAGTATATATAAGTCGTATTATAGTATAGTAGTATATAGGTATATAGTATATATAGTTCTAGTATAGTATATATATAACATTATTGTATTATGTATTCAAATAATATATATATAGATAATATATATATATACTATTATATATGATTATTGTTTTTTTTAGGATATGAGTATATTTATATATGATACTATGACTACTTATATAGTAGCTAGTATAATATATCTTCTATAGTATATGAAGTATATTAGTATATATATATATTATATAATATAGCTTATATATATTTACTAAATTATATATATAAATTTTATATAGTAGATATATATACTATAGTATAATATATATATATAATATATATATAGCATTTATATATTAGTATTAATAGTATAGATAGTAGATATATATATAGTATAATATTATATATATATTATGTATATACGTACAAATGAACATACATGATTAGTATAGTATAAGTATTATAATATATAGGGTATATATGATATATAATGTAGGTTATATAAATAATTATATACTAGTATATAATTATATATATATATATATATAATTATACTATAATATAGTATATATAGTTATATATATGATATATATATAGTAAATATTAGTATATATATATATATATCCTATAATAGTGATTATATTAGTATACTATATATATATATATATATATAGTATATATATATATATATATATATTATATAGTATAGTAGAATTTATATAGTATATATGATATATATTAATCATATATATATATATATATATATATAATATAATAGTATAGTATACTATATATATAATATATTCTAATACTGGTGAAAAAAGGGTTTTAACATAGCCCCGACACCTGTTGAAAAAAAAATAAGAGCTGATGTTTGCCGAGAATTAGGACTGGCTTTAAATTGTAAGTTGTGCTACAATTTTACAACAAAGAAAACTATTTTTAAGAGAAAACTAAAAAGCTAATGTATATATATTCAGTATATAATATATATGTATATATAGTATATATGAGTATAGTCTATATATATATAGCTATAATATATATAGAGTCTTTTATATATAAATACTATATACTTATAATATATATAATATATATATACATATATAGTTATATATATATATTAATATATATTATAATATGGTATAAGTATATATTAATGATATATATAATAATTAATATAACTATAATTAAATATAATTGAACATAACCAAACTTATATATATACTATAAGATATATAAATGTACCACGTATTTCATATATAACTATATATATAATATATATACTAGTAGTATACGTATATTATATATATATAGTATATATGTTATATTCTATATATATCATATATCGTAGTATAATATATGATATATATCTTTATATATATGATTATTATATATATATAATATTTATATATATATATAATATATACTATAAATAAGTATATATATAGTATATATATATATATATATAATATATATCTATATCTAGTATACTATAATAATAATAGTAGTGATATATATATATGGATGAATATATTATAATATATATATATACTATATAGGGAAAAGTTGCTAAGTTAGTGGCTTCTTTAAGAGCAAGCACACTATTTCAAATGGTAAAATTTAGAAAAAATTCAATTTCCTTAGAGAATGAATTATTCAACATAAGTAAAAAAGATATTCAATGAAAATAAAGGAAAAGTCACTTCTGTTGAGATACTCTCTCTTCGTAAGCGAATTTGGTAGTCACCGGACTTTTCCAGCGCGTTTACCCACACTGGCCTGACTTCTTTTTTGCTAAAAATTTTGTGATCGAAATTCGGAGTCGCAGCCCTGCCTTGAAATTTACCTCCTCCCTTCCCGAAAGCTCCGTTTTTAAGTTTGGAGGAGTTCTGGAGAGAAGGAGTCTCTACTTTTCTTCACTCTGACTCTTTTTATTGATGAGTTTTTAATCTGACTGAAGAAGTATCTCAACAGGACGCGGTTTATATATTATTGGTCATTCGACTTATGCTGAAAATTTTGGCCTCGCGCAATCTTAGCAGGGTAATGATGCTAAGCAGGGCCAAGACTAAAAAGTTTAACCCGCATGATATCTCGAAAGACTAAGATAGGACAAGAAAATGAATGACATACTATGGAATCCAGCCGTATGAAAATTTTGTATGGAAATGCAAAAAGAAAAATTTTTACTTTGTTTTTTTTTATTTTTTTTAATATCTCCAAACTACGAGCTAGGTAGAAGAAAACTAATAACATATATGGAATCCAGCGTATAAAATTCTTTTAGGGGGCTTTCGAGCCGACGGTGGGACAGAGGGGGGGCCACGTTTCCATACCCCCGTAGGGAGGGGCGGAGGACCCCCAGCGACCCCCAAAATACAAAAGAGCGGGGGGTTCCGGAGACAGCCCCTTTCCGGAGGGGGAAATAGTCCTAGCCATCCGTCGTTCCCCCAGGGGACCGTGAGTGAGACCCGACTTCTTTGCAATTCTTTCGTGCGGTTTTACCTGGGGTATCTTTAGTAAAAAAACAATAAAATTCTTTTTTAATACCATATTAATATATGATTCTATCTGTTTAGTTAGTTTTTCTGTACGCTATCGATGTTTTGGAGATTTATAAAAAAAAAATATTAAAAAAAGTCAAAATTTTTTTTTTGGCATTATTCCATACAAATTTTTCATACGCTGATTCCCATATATGTTATCAGTTTTTCTTGTACCTATCTTAAGTTTTCGAGATATCAAGGCGGGTAACTTTATCTCTTAGTTTTCACGTGCAAGCATAAATTTAGAAATTTTTACAAAGTGTATGTATATGGAAGTGCTCAGCTTACGTTCCGCGCTTTATATACACGAGAGAGAAAGTAATGATTATAATTATAGCATAAATAATATAACTAAAATAGCATAAAGTTAGAAGTTCTTTTCAAATGTAAAGGCAGAGCATATCTAATTATGTACCAATGCGACATAAGTATGATTCACCATTATATTTTTTTGACAGTCTTATGTTAGGTATATCATCTAAATAAAAACGAAATTATTCAAATACGAGCATAACTGGTTAGATCCGAAGTAACTGAAACATATATTCACAATAATTTTAAATACATATAATGAAAAATATAATGTTTATATTAAATACATGAAAATATAAAACGTAAATTTAAACACAAAGTCATTAACCAATTTATAGCCGTTAGATATAAACAAACATACAAATATTATAAAAATGGATTAAAAAAATAAAAATGTTTATACAATATTCTTGAATATCGCAACAAATTGAAGGTTTTCACAAGTTAAATATTTCCACATAGATCAACTCGTGTGATCCAGGAAAAGGTCGCCGTATAAGGCGTCTTTCTAAATGTATCCATGATTTGATCATTGCGCACGTATGTAGTTTTTCAAAGCTGTAGTTACGAGGAAACATTGCTCGACATATGTAGAGATGAAGTCGCTTGAAATTTAGCGCCCTTTATTTGAAGGAAATTCTCTTCATAACATAAATACACGGGAGAATGTCACATGAACCATTTTAGAATTGCGAAAAAGGAATCAAGTTCATAGTGCGAGTCCAAAAATGAACCTTTCTGCCGGCAGCAATAACAAACTTAAAAATGATGAAAGAATCCCATACCGTAAAATGAAGTTACAAGTATGGTACAGAGGCAAAAATTGGCTTGAAATTTAGGCCTTTATTTTACAAAAATTTGCTTCATCAATAAAAGGAGAGCGTCCAATACAAGGAACCATGTAGAATTCAGATTAAAGGAATCAGAGTTGGTAGTGGAAGATCCTATTGAGTTTTTCTTCATCATTAGATGCCAAACTTGAATGGAAGGAAAATCGCATAGCCAGAAAAGCGAAGATTTTGATATGTCTAGCGATGAATGTCCTCGCGAACGCCTGTGATAGTATGTGAAAAGGTGAAGACTTCGCATAATCGCCAAAATTAGAAATGAAAATTGAAAAGTCCAGCTATCCGATGTGAATGTTCGTTTGCTCGCACGTCGAATTTTTTCGGGGTGTTCTGGATGAGGAATCGTTATAGGTATTATGTGAGTTTTTTCTTTTTCTTCATATGTTTGTTTGTTTTTTAAGAAGGTATTATAGCTGTGTGGCCTTCTTCTCCGGGTTCAACTGGCTAATTATATAGGGTAAAACTGCTAAGAATTGTGGTGCTTTCTTTTTATGAGCTAAGCACCCTTATATATAGAGGATGAGACGTAATTAAGAGATCCATCCTATTGAATGAGGTAAGGTTTATTCACATAAGTGAGATATTCAATGAAAAGTAAAGAAATAGACAAAAGTACCCTCTGGTTAGA
>JABUQX010109643.1:0-10000 GCA_015478945.1 Trachelipus rathkii
ATATATATATATATATATACTATATATTTAAAATATAATAATATTATATATTATATATTTATGTTATAAATATTAAAGATTATTTTACATATTACTAGTATATATAATATATATATATATATATTAATATAATTATAATACTATATATATATTATATATATAAATATAATAAATAATATAAGAAATATATATATATATATATATATAATATTAATAAATATAATATAACTAAAAATATAGTAAATAAATAGATATGAGAATAAAGAATTTTTTATAATGAGTAAGAATATAAAAGAGAAACAACAAGGCTTTAAATACTATTGGAAAAAGCAAAACGAACAAAAAAAACCGTCAGTAGTCATATATGGTACCCAGACGGGCGCAAAAAAACCACACACCCGTAAATATATACATAAGAGAGATACCCCAAGGAAGAAGATAACAACGCAGACACGATGGCAGGAGGTCGGGGATCCTCTCGGACCTTCCGGTAGTGGACCAATACTTACGGTGAGGTTAGGGACAATGTAATAGTTCGCCCCGCCTGCCTGGGGGAGAGGTCTCCGGAAAATCCCCCGGCCATTTTGGTATGTCTGCCAGAAAGGGATGTGTCGCGGGGGTTTCTCCGCCTGCCTTCCCCTACGGGGGTATGGAAGAAAGCGATCCCCCCGGGCTAGTGGTTGCCTCCGTCGGCTCGAAAAAGTGCCACATGCCTAGGGTGTTGGCCGTATGGTGTAAAGCAAAGATTTTAATAGAAAAACCGGGAGATCATGATTTATTTATATGACGAGAGCAGGCACCCACCGAACACAATTAAAAAAGGCTCTCTAAATAGGCCTTCTAACATATTACTATAATTATTACGTCAATAATTCTTCTTTTATTTTTTTTATTTCGTTACATTTTTGACATTAATGTGAAAATATTAAATCATAGCGGAAGGATACCAGAGCCAAAAAATGGTGAGGTGGTCCTGTTCGCTGTAGCTATTTAGTTTTTGAGATATAATTTGCTTTTTTTTTTTTTTTTTTTTTGCTTTTGTTTGTTTTTTTTTTTTTTTTTTTGTCTACATTTTCAGGGCAAACTTTGGACCAGGGCCATCCAGCAATGCGATATTTCCGGATTTTTATTCTGTTGAAGCATTAAGAATATAGTTTTTTAAGATACAATATGGACGGGCTAAATCCAGACGGCATGGCCAATAATATATAATATAATTATAGATATATATAGTAATAATAATAGAATAGTAATAATAATATATTATAATATTATAGTATATTAGTGAAAAATGATATAGTATATTTCTCTCTCCCTCGAGTAAAAACTGAGGAAACATGATAATGAATATATATATATATTGAAACATAGATATAGTATATATATAGTTAATAGATATATATTAGATGTTAATATAGTTAGAGATAGAAGGTATATAAAATTATATATATATTATATAAGGTATAACATACATGAATATGCACTAAAGTATATATATATATATATATTTTATAATATAGTATATTATATATATATATATATATATAAACTTATATAGTATACCTATATAGGTATTATATATAGCTATACTATATATATTATAAGGTAGAGTTAAAAAGCTTACAAAGAGAGTAAATGATGATAACTATATAGTATATAATATATAAGAGTTGTATACTGAAAAAAAGTTATAGATATATAAGGAAGAAGAAGGAAAATATATATACATATAATAAAGTAGCGGGCGGTCAGTATTATATTATAGGTGTATAAGAAAAAATACAGCCGCTAGCAATGGATAGGTAGGTTGATAGAAATATATAACCATATATAATGATGTGAAAATGATGATTGATGAAAGTCAATATCAAGATATATTATCAGGGATAGGGCGGCGTCAATGACCCTAGATAGGTCACTAAGTAATGGAAGATGAGTGGAGCATATGGATATATATATAGAAGATGAAAAAGGTATGGATAGGTAGTAAATAATGAACAAACTCATGAAGTAAATAAATACTACTAGTAATAAAGGAAAGGCCATTAAAAGTACTAAAGGTCAATACTATATAGATATAGGCGTATGAGGAGGGTAGGGGAGAAGGGTATAAACCGAGTGATAAATAAAGGCAAACGCGGGATATAATAGAGCGGTATCAGTAACTGGTATAGGCTGAATAGAACCACTACAAAGTACTAATACGGTGAGATGGGTGAGTATGATGTAGATAATATAGTCAATAATGAGGTGATATAAGAACCTTGAATAGGTAAAAAATAATATAATAAAAAAGTAATAAAATAAGGAAAATACCTGATTGTATAGGGGGTAACAAATTAGAATATGATCTATATAAGGGTAAATCACCGAGATACCGAAATAAGGCTAGACTGAATATTATATGCAACGTGGTCCACGGTTATGCCTGCATGGAGCATGTAAAAGATGAATATATATAATATAGTCATCACTATAGGCGCTTCGCCCTCCAATCCTGAGTATATATATATATGTATATAATATATATAAATATGATATATACATATATATATATAATATATATATTAATATTCAGTTACTCATAACCTTGAAGATTATAATTGGGTAGGGAGCTATATACTCATACGCATATATAGCTATATATACCTATATATCTTATATTATATACTCATTGAATGATTAGGATGATTATACAGAAATTGGATATAAATATATATATATAGTAATATATATAATATATAATTAATAATAATATATTATATATTAAATGAAAAAATACTATTAAGGATTTTAAAATAATATGTAAAAGAATAATAGGAATATACAATATGAAGTTCTAAGTATAATATAATGATAAGAGAAGGTAATAATAATATATAATAGTTATAATAAAGGTAATAAAGAGATATATATAAAGATAAGTAATGAATATAAGTAATAATAATATAATAGTAAATAAGATTATAATATAATAATAATATATGAATAGAAAGTAGATAATGAATAATAATAATATATATAGTATAGAATATAATATAGGATATAAATGTAATACTGAATGATATGATAATAGATAAATGAATACTAATCAGTAATAGAATCAAAACTGAAAGATTAATCCATAATAAAAATATACTTAAAATATAAAGAATGATAAATGGAAATAGAAGAGATATAAGGATAATATATATAGAAATAAATATATAGAGCGTAAGACCCCTTGAAGAAATATAGAATATAAAAGTAAGAATAAAGTAAATAATAATAGAACTAGAATAGAATAGAATATAAATAGAATAGAAATAGAATACAAAAGAAATAGAATAGATAGAATAGATCTAATAGATAGGATATAATATAAAGAGTAATTATAGATAAGTATGAATGTATAGTAAATATATAAGTATAGAGAGAAATAGATATAGATACATATATAAAGGGATAATCCATAATTATACATATAAACTAATAAGAAGTTAACTCACTGGATCTCACCTATATATATATATCAAATTATAATAACCAATAACCAACAATAACAATATATTCATATATAGTTATATACACTGATATTAGATAATAATAATCTCATCAAATAACATACTTACTGGTCATAGACACATACAGGCAAACGCTAATCGCGAACACATAATAAATAACTACTCACTAGCTCGACGTAGAGTCAATAATAATACTGCACAGAATATCAGTAGACTGAAACGAAGCGGGGCAAACACTTATGAGCAAAAACAATGAACTCACGTCCTCACTCACCCAATAGAACATCATACAAACTAGTCGCACATACCCTAGCAGTCGCATATCCTCAGGTATATCACATCACCATATGAATGAGAAAATGAGGATCATGAAAAATGAAAAGCTTTGCATATATATGTATAGATGTGCCTCAGGTAATATAAGTAAATTAAAATAGTAGGTTATAATATACTATACGTATATATCTGTAATATATACGAACCTATGGATTACCAAACTAAGAATTAAAATAAAGGTAAACAAGGGAAAAAAAAAAAAGTACTAATGTAGAACGAACTAAAATAAATAGATATAATAAACATATACTACTATGTATACCTCACTAGATATGATTCAGTCTGGCCCGCGATAAAAACGTTGAAAGAAAGTATTAATCTTAGGGTAACAGGCAAGCCAAATCCATACCAGGGGTAGGGCATGCTACTGACTAATAAATGATCACTAGATAGAGCGGACTAAATGTGCATTATATCAGCGGAGGAGAATAAGCTCAAACTAGAGACAGTAATACTAGATTAGCTTGACTGTATATATAGGTTATAAGGACGCATATGAATAGAGGCCTAAGGGCAGGTCAATACTCACCGTAGGGTAGTAAGATGGAATGGCGGTCAGCTAACTCAGGTACACCGCGGGCTGAAATAAAATTAGGCGTAAAGGCTACAGAAAACGGCTGGAGGTGAATGGCGGCAGTCCGGAAAGATATAATGCAGCTAATAATCAACTAGCACTACATAATTCGCAATCAATAATTAAATAAATGAAGGGATCCCATGGAAAGAAAATAAAAGGGTATGGGGTGAAATAGAATCAATAATGATATTAACATATTTAATAGTTAATATATATAGGGTATAAGTATTAATATTATTATGTAAGTATAACTTATATATATTAATATATGTTATTATTATTATTAATGGTGATTAATTGATTTTAAGTGGAAAGTATGTAATGTATAGAGGAGAATGATATGATGAGTTAAGATATGAATGTATATTAGATTAATTATTAATAGAAAATAGATAATAGATAAAATCACAGTAATAGAAGTAAACAAAGATTAAATGATAAATATTAATAATATGAAAAAATGAAAATAGAAAGGAGTGTAAATCAAATAGAAGAGATAATAATAGTTTAGATATAATGGGAAGTAGAAATGAAATAAGGTAGATGAAGTGAGAGTGGAATAGGGATTATGATGAGGATAAGAATAGGATGAAGGAAGGGGTAGGAGTGGAGGAGTAATTAATAATCAAGAGGAAAACTTCTGGCAGGAAAAGCAGTGAGAGACAGAATTAATTATGGACTTGATCTGTATAAGTGTTTATATAGAATATTAGTACATAAAGATAAATGAGTAACGGGTAGGAGGCACTTCCAAGATTTATTAAAGAAGATGGAAAAGCGGAGACAATTTTTTAAGATTTTAAACTTTAAAATTAGCATAAAATAATTATGGACCCAATATGGAGGTCGTAAGATACCCTAGGGGTAGGTATAGAATGAAACACCAAAGGGAAAACATTCACCAAACTTTAACACTCCTCCCAAATGTATGCAGACTCCCTCTTGGTGAATGGGCGTCGACTTTTTAATATACATTGGAAGAAAGAGGGCTCAAAATGCATCGGCACTTAATAAGGAGAAATGTAGTGGAGTCAGAATGAGGAGAGTGAGGCACATGGGAAAAAAGGAAAAGGGAGGAACCAAAGAATACAAATACACGAGTAAACCCTAAAGCCAGGAAATAAGAACAAAAGAATAATAGGCAGAGGCAACTAAAACTTGCGGATGTGAAAATGCATGCTTGATACGATCAAGAGAGGAAAGAAACTATGATGACAGAGATAATATAATAAAATATAATAAAATAAGATAAATATATAATATATAATAATAAATATATATATAATAAAGAGAAATATTATATATAAATTATATATATAATATTTATAATATATATATTTATATATATATATATAGATAATAATATATTATATATTATATATATATATATATATATATATATATATATAATATATATAAATAAGATATATATAAAATAATAGATAAAAGAATAATAATTAAAGGGGGGGTCGAAAAAAAGGTCAAACGATGTATTTAGTTAACTGTGTTAATTAAACGGGTCCGGAGCCAGCCCACACGGGGATATGTATAGCTACGCGCGCCCCTCAGGGACCAAATATAAAGAAATGACACGGATAGGCGAGAAAATGAAGAAAGATAAGCCGCCCACGAAGACAGCCGATAGACAATATAAGGGAAAAATTACCACATACATAGAGAGAACGTAGCAAGCTGAGAGAGCCGAAAGCGGAAAAATATCCCTCAAGCCAAAGTGAGTACCCATTAAATATATTCCAATACTAAGCACCAGTTAATTACTTAATACACACCGTACATTATAGTGGTTAATGATTTTATTTAAGTATCTTTTTTATTTCTATAGATTTTTTGTTCTTTTTTTTCCCCCAGCATTTTCAAATTTATAATAATTTAGTTTAAGTTTACTATATAACATCTTAATTTATTTATTAAAAGACAGGAAATATTGGGTAAGGAGCTCCTACCCTACGCTACCCTATGTTATACGCCCTGATAGTATATAATAAATATAAAATAAATAGGAGGGATACACTATACTATGGGAGAAATACCTCCGACTTACCTTAATCACCTCCCATAAAAAAATAAAAGAGAATAGACATATAGGCTAGTTAATAAGCTATGAAGTAAGTATAATTAAGAGATAAGATACTGAGTAACATATAATATCAGTTTAATGGGTATGATAAGAATGGAGTCAAAAATATAGTATAGAGACATATTTGATGACTAGTGGCATATAGGAATTAACTACTAATTATATATTTGTGTAAGAGTGTAGGTGCTGTATGGTGTATGATGTAGTAGTGAATATAGAATCCTATTTAGATGGAGAGGGCATCTTAGTTAGTTGTATCCAAGTATTTAATAAAGCCTATCAACAACAAATTCTGGGGCCCCGAATAGTCAGCAAAAAGGGTGATGATCAACCAAGATAAAACTGAATAGTAAACTTAACCCATAATCCTTGATCTGTTTACATGCTTATATTGGAACCTTGATATTTATTTGAAAGTTAAATGATTTGTTTGTGTTATGCTATTAAGTATGTGATAGATTAGTTTTTATGGAATGAGAAAAATTGTAATAAGGGCTCTATTGGGGAACCATAAGTTAAAATATGAGAAGATATACTGAAAAACCAAATAAGAGCTCTTGCAGTACCTACGGCAAGAGTTGAAGGCTCACTAGGTGTTGCCTTAACCGGAGAGAAAAAAGCCAGATATTCAAGTGCACCGAACTTAACAAGAATAAAGTAGCACTAACCCATGTAATAAATTAAAATGGGCATCTCCTTAAAAATAAGAAGCCAGGTGGTTTAAGTAATAGCAGATATAATTAAAGCTATAAACTCATTTAAGGCTAGAGATAATATAAACTAATAAATTATAAGGAAAAGGTGTAGGAATTTCAGGTCTCTGGTAATGTCGATGTTGATGGCGTTGCTTTCAGTAGAAATACATTGTAGATAGAAAGAAGAGATTACGCAAAAAAAAGCTTAGGATATAAAGCAGAGTTTTGCAGCAGATGTACCATTGACTGTACATTGGAATGGTAAAATTTTACCAGATATCACTGTTTTTTAATTACAGAGAGGTTATCTATACTAGTATCAGGAGAAGATAATTCAAAAATGTTAGCAGTCTCAAAACTTTTTTTTGCTGTAATTGAATGTTTGGAAGACTGGAACTTGGAAAATAATATACAGGTCATGTGTTTTGACACCACTGCCAGCAGTACTTTTAATTAGCAAGGAGACTGCACTATAATAGAATCTAAGCTTGTATAATATTAATTTATATATTATATTATATATTAGTATATATGGTTGCATAATTTGAAACAATACTCCTAAATTTACTTTGTTCTTCTTCAATTATATTTCCTTGCGTAGATAAGTTGCTTTTTTTATTCGAGGCGAGAGGGGTAATTGGCTAATTTTTTGGGTGACTAGAATGAGGGTGACCTTTATACAATGTGTGAAATTACCGATGATAGTGACTCTCAGTGACTAGTTGAAAAGTTTGCAGAAATGAAAAAACAGTGAATAATATTCTCTAGCATTAGTTGTTATTGTGGTGGTGGTGTGTATTGTGTGATCGCAGTTTCATTTTTATTAACCAGATAAGGCATGAAGAAGAAATTCAAGTCGCTTTTGCCCTCTTTAAAACACCAGTGCATTGTCACATTCCAATACCTACGCTCGCTTTTTTATTGAAACAGTTCAACGCGCTGCATACAATGCCTTCAAAAAGAAAACTCCCAAGGGGCAAACTTCCAATCCCCCCACCAAGACCCCAACAAGAAATTTTCCTCCTCCTAAGAAAACTCACACTTCCCCAGAAGGAAAGTTGTCATCTTTAACTTACGTGACTAATGATGAAGTCTTCTCCAAGACATATGACTCCTAAAACGATCACCATTCTGCGTTCTGATGCATTTTATCCCAGAAGAAAGGAGAAGAAAGTTAACACCCTACCTTTATCGGCTCTACCTGCATTCCATAAATTTTCTATTCTGGAATGGAAGAATTCCACCAACACTGTTCAAATTGAGTAATGTGACAGAGCACAAAAGATGAGTATTTCTCACCTCGATTTTACACACAAAAAATTGTGAATACAATAAAATTCACTCTTCAGGAAAATGACTATCAACTCTGATAGATGTAATTTTAGAAACCTACACACCAGCCTTGGGTGAAAGGATAGCGCCTGAGGCAAACAGTTTTGAATGGAGTTGACTAAACTACGTTAGACCAGACTTTATGGGAAGACAAAAATTAATATGTTTTAACTTCGTAGTAAAATACAGTGATAACCTCACGAAAAAAATTTATTTTAAACTTCTTAGAACATACAAGAAAAGATAAATTATTTAACAAGATTAGAGCGAAGAAGCAAAGGTCAACTTAAAAATTATAAAAACGAAAATATTTTACGAAAAGAAAGAGGTTTAATTATGTCGAATGTATTGCAAAAGTTAAAAGATTCACACGTTAACGAAGTAATTAAAATGATACCACACACAAGACATGTGATAAATCGACCTAATAGCATTTTAATGAGTTTGTCTTTAAAAGCATGCAAAACGAGTAAAAAATGTCACGGTGCTGCCGCGAATTTAAGTATGCCAGAGGAAAGCAAAAACTTTTGCGGAATACACCGGAGAATGCCAATCCTAGGAAGTGACGATAAAAAGCTTAAATAGTGCATGGGATATATAAGTTAACTTCCAAATGACATATATACTAAATAAATGTTGCAATAACCCTCAAGTGAATAAATACTACGGAACTTATCATTCGGTTAATACGAGAAAATCTTAAACCTTTTTCAGGATCCCTATTGTTTAATTTCAGATCAAGTCGGATATATGAGTCAATTATTCGAAGAGACATGCGCTTACTAGGAATAGACGCATTGGTCACTTGCCTGCTGCAAAACACGGGCCTGTAACGGCTTGCTTGAAAATCTACATCGCAGTTTCTGTCTGTCTCCGTTTATGTTGAATGAGAATGGATTTAAAGTCGCAGGTTGGAACCAGCTCCTCTTTATTGTGTTCTTTACATTGAGATTAGCGCAATAACTGAGACCGGTAAAACACTGCAAACCATTGAATATAAAACAAAATATCAGTGGCCGGAGCTGCAGGAATGGTCAGACCAAGAACGCAAGAACAAAGCGAATAAATTTATAGTTTCAATTATGTGAATAAGATGGCCGCTTCTGGCCAACTCCATTATGCACGACAAAATAGTAAACAGCAGTTAGAAAATGAAGAAATATACGCATTTATTACAACTTTGTTGATGTAGAGAGAGAGAGAGAGAGAGAGAGAGAGAGAGAGAGAGAGAGAGAGAGAGAGAGAGAGAGAGAGAGAGAGAGAGAGAGAGAGAGAGAGAGGATAGAGAGAGAGCAAAACTTAAAAATTAGAAAAAAGATCATGTGTAACAATACTAATAACTTTTTTTTAAATATTAAATTTTTGAGATCGTGAAAGCAAAGATATATTTCATTAGAGTATGGTAACTTAAAAATAATGAAATGAATTAACATTAAAAAATAAAAACTTTCTAACTAAC
>JABUQX010109643.1:17500-20000 GCA_015478945.1 Trachelipus rathkii
TTAAGTTTATTTATTTCCAAAAAAATATCAGACAAGTAGGCAAGCTTTTAGCCATTGAGATTCATGAAATTTAGAGGCCCAACTTAAAAGGATTATCTTAAATAAAACCTGAACTTCATGTCTCAATTCAAACAACCTTGTTAGCACTTTTCCTCTTGAAAGCCATCTTACTTCTGTGTGAAAAAGTAATGTGGTATGAATGTTGTCCATCTCTTCACACAAAGATTTAAATAGTCTGGAGTTTGTTGAACTGCCTTTGATAAAATTAACAATTTTGACTGATTGATCAAGCACCTCTTTCAATGAATCTGGCAGGCGTTTGATCGCTAGATTTTGTCTGTGAATACAGCAATGGCTCCAAGCTACATGGGGAGCTATTTCTTTGATACGACCGCGTAAGCCTGTATAACAGCCAGACATTGATTTTCCACCATCTGTGCATACACCACAGCAATTAACCCAAGCAATATTTTTTTCGCAGAAATACCCGTGAATGGCATTTATATATATATATATATATATATATATATATATATATATATATTATATATATATATATATATATATATATATATATATATATATTATATATATATATAAATATGATATATATATATATATAGTATATATATAGATATATATATATATACTATATATTATATATATATTATATACTATAAATATATTTAGAATGTCATTATATATAATATATATATATATATATATATATATATATATATTAAGAACAATAATTTAATTTCGTAATTTTATATTCTATAATCTATATTTTATTAATTTTTTTTCTTTTACATTCTTTTTTAATTAAGCCATTGTTTTCGGATGTTTCCGCCATTACCAATATTTTTTTCGCGTACCCCCAATCGACAGCAGGCGAACCCCCGGGGGTACGCGTACCACAGTTTGGGAACCGCTACCCTATAGTAAAGAAAGTTTTAAAAGGGTTATGAAAGAATTATATTACTGTTTGACTAGCCGCGAGTAGCACTGCTTAGGTTAAAGAAGGAGACCCCACCAGAGAAAGTTATAAGAAATTAATACCTGCTCTACTTTAGTTCTGCTAGGTAAGGTATTATGTGGAACACGAAAAGAACTTCAACTACAACTCGTAAAGTGGAGGAAGAAGAAAAAGAGAGAACTAACAGCATTCCTGCCACTTCATATATATTAAGGAAACGAAAATGTATAAATTTTTATTAATTCAAGGAAGACAGGGAATCGAGAGTCAAAGTCGAATCTTTGAAATTTGGTGATTGAATGTCAACTTTTGAAATTTTAAGGCTCGAGGTCGACGCCTTGAAATTTCAAGGGCCGAAGTCTTGCGTTTGAAATTTTAAGGATCGAGGTCGGACGTTTGAAATTTTGAGGGTAGAGGCCTGTAATTTGAAATTTTAAGAGTCGTTTTCATGGGTTTTTTTCCGTCTCGACAACATATTTTTATATTTGTTAGATGAAATATTTTGGGAAAGTTTTGTTTACGAGACAGCATGAGTAATTGAATTTATAATTCAAATGGTAAAATGGTTGAAAAAAGATTGAAGGTGTTATTGACCAATGTTTACTAACAGATCTTTTTAGCTGATTCATCACTTTTAACTACCCTAATAATGAAAATATTTATTTCGTTTAACATTTAGCAATGCAGTTATTATCAATACGTTTACTAAAAATGAAAATGAAATACTCAAAGGCTCATGTAATACCGAAAAACAAAATGAAAACTTAAATATTGAGATTGAGATGAACAATATGCGAATAAATTGTTTGTTCTATTGTCAAATAGAAAATAAAAAATGAAATATTAAAACAAGGAAGTAACAAACTAAAATTTATTTAAAAAAAAAAATAAAATGGTAAATTTCAACTATATATTTCGACATAATCAGCTATAAAAACATAACATTGATTAAAAATAATGAATAATAATAATAATAATAATAATATACTAATAATAATAATAATAATAGTATAATAATATAATAATAATAATAATATATAATAATAATAATAATAATAATAATAATAATAACAGAAATAAAATAATAATAATAATAATAATAATAATAATAATAATAATAATAATAATAATAATAATAATAATAATAATAATAATAATAATAATAATAATAATAATAATAATAAATAAATAATAAAAATATGAAGATAATAATAATAATAATAAAAAATAGAATATAATGAATATATAATAATAATTATAGTATAAATGAATATATAAAAAAAAAGTTAAATAAATGAACAAATAAAATTTAAAGTTTATTTGCTCATAATTTTATTGAAACCTAAAACGTTCAAATTGCTGCTAAATTTGTTTCATTATAACATTATAAATTTTTTAAAATCTTCCGTAAATTTTTCATCATCAGGATATTCTGAACTCAGTTCTTTGTTTGGAACATAAAATGTTCCATTAAACTTTCTGAAATATTTTTCCAATTTCAGGATCTCAATCATTGGGCCAGCG
>JABUQX010109645.1:0-12500 GCA_015478945.1 Trachelipus rathkii
AGTGATAAGGAAGGAAGTGGAAGAATTAAGAGTGAGAGGTTATGTGACAGGTATAGAAGTATTTAGACGCTTGAAGTAATCACGAATGTGAACAAGATGAACTGAACAAATCTGGGAGCAAAATAAAGGAGCCTATGTAGTAGTGCAAAAGGAAGTATGTGGGATGTGCTAAGTAAGGAAGTAAGAATGTTAACAGTGATGGTGGAATGAAGAGTGTGTGCAAAGTTTAGAAGTAAAAAGGAGACGTGGTTGAATGTGCTAGAAGCAAATGATAACAAATGATAAGGTTTCAAAAGAAATGTGTTAGAAATTATATAAGGGGAGAAAAGGAAGACTAAAAGTTGCATACGTAGAAGGGAAAATGAGGTAAATGATCAGTTTGGAAGAAGGATGATGGGGGCTTACAAGGAATAGGAAGCTTTTTTTTGGAGGAAAGCCCAAAAGGTTAAGAATGAGAGTAAGGGGAATTGCATAGAATAATGAAGAGGGACTGGTACGTGCGTAACTTATGAAATGAATGTGAGAAGACTGTGGAGGGAACACTTCGAAAAGCTGCATAACATTGGCAGTAATGAGATGATAGTGAATATATATGGGTTTGATGGTGCAAAAAGAAATAGGTATTTAGGGAGGATTTAATTAGTAGAGAGGAGGTAATGGGTAGGTTAAGAAAGTTGAAGAATGGCAAATCTGCAGGCATAGATGGAATTACTGGTGAAATGATCAAGAATGGAAGAGAGATGGTGATTGAATGGACTTGGAAGTTGTATAACAAAGGGTTTATGGAGAGTATAGTTCCGAGAGATTGGAGGAGAACCGTAATATATAAAGGTATGGGGGATAAAAGGAACTGTAGGAACTATAGAAGAATTACTTTATTGAATGTTGTTGGGAAGATATATGTTGGTATTTTAGTTGAGAGAGTACGTCGAGTGACTAATGGAATGATTGGTGAAGAGCATGGTGCATTTAGAAGTGGTAGAGGATGTATCGATCAAATTTTTACATTGAAACAAATGATTGAGAAAAAGAGAGAGGAGAAGAAGAAATTGAATTTAGGATTTATGGATTTGCAACAAACGTATGACAGGATTAATAGGAAAGCTCTGTGGTTTAAGTTAGTGATATATGGTGTTGATGGTAGGCTTCTGTATGGAATCAAAAGTATGTATGACGATAGTGAAGTGTATTTAAGAATAATGGAAGTCGAATATGTGAGAATTAATGGAGTGAGGCAGGGATGTGTTATATCTCCTTGGTTATTCAATTTGTATATGGGTGAGATTATGAAAGAATTAGAGGTGAGGGTGGCAGGGATGGTGTTAGAATGATAGGAGAATGGAAGAGAGCGAGAGTGCCTTGCTAAATTGTATGAGGATGATTTGGTTTTGTTGGTAAATCTGAAGAGAGTTTGAGAGGATTAGTGGAGGGGTTTGGCATATCCTCAAACATCTTTTGAACTATTAAAAAATGCTTCCTTCATTTGCTTCCAATTTGCTCAGTTCCATCTTGTTCCCATTCAACTAACTTATTTGCAGGGTGCCGTCACATATTTTTCCTTATACAACAACCTTATATATATATATATATAATATATATATATATATACTATTATAATATATATAATATATATATATAATATATATATTATATATATATATATATAGTATATATATATAGATATTATATTATATATTATATATATATAATTATTCATTTCTTTCTTTCTTCAATGTTGTTTCTTTCTCCAAGATTGGGGGTAAAGGTGCTGTACAAGCATCGGAAAAGAAAAGGAGTAGAAGAACATGACAAACGTCGAAAGAAAGCCCAGCCTTATCCCCCTCTTACCATTAATTAGTGAGAGCTTGTCACAGACAGAAAATCATCCCTAGAGCTCATGGACCAAAGAGCGACGGACCTTCACTAATGGTAAAATGTCAATGTAAGGGTTCATCCCTGGGCCAGGTGGGCCCACAACATGCCCCATACAAACCCGCATTCTCTCTACATGCCCTTTATTTTCGCCTCTGCCAAACTCCACATTTCTCTCCTTCAGACATTCGTTCACCCACTCACCCACTTTCTCTTCGGTCTCCCGCCGGGTCGGTTCACCACTCCACCATATACTCACGCTAACCAACTACATACATCCATCTTTCCACAATGACAAACATCTCAACTACTTTCATTTTTCTCTCTTTACCCCAATTTTTTTCTTATTTTTTTTTTTTATGCCCTTTCTCTCACACCACAGCACTCTCCTAATACTTCATTCCTCTCTTTATGCAATTCTTCTCACACTACACACACCTAAATTGTCGCATCTGATACAACATTTAGAACTTTAGATCTATACTTCTTATTCCAGAACCATAGTCTCACTACATACGATAACAACAGGTAACAACATAGCTCATGTAAACCCTAGCGCACTCCAAGACTTAGTCCTTTGCATTCACCAACGATTTAATTGGCACCAGCCACCTTCCTGCCATTCACAAGCTTTCCTACACACTTGCATGTCGTTCCCCTTCCTCATGCAACTATATCCCTAAATATTTAAACTCAGACACTTGTCTCAGCTGCTCACCCATCTAAATACTTCACACTGAGGATGTCCTCACTCAGGACCATAACCTTATCTTATCCACGTTTTACTTCAGCCCCTGCATTTCACACAACCCTGCAAATCTCTCTACCAGAATCCTCTCAACTCTCTTCAGATCGCCACACAGAACCAACATCATCTCTCAGTGCATATAATGGTAGGGCCCTCCACTTCAACTCATTCTTCAGCACCATTCTGAAACCATTTTCTGCCATCCCCACCTCAAATTTCTTTCATAACCACCATCCATATACAAAATTGAATAACCAAGGAGACATAACACAAACCCTGTCTTACTCCGTATAATCCTAAACCATACCATTCGACCACATTATATTTTACTAGCACGCTTCCACTATCTCGTCATACATACTTTTGATTCCATTCAGAAGGCCACCACCCACCAACACTATATCACTAACACCTGCCATACAACTTCTTTCCTATAACTCTATCATACGCCTGTTGCAAATCCATAAAACCTAATATACATTTATTCTCTTCTCCCTCATTTTTCATCATTTGTTTCAATGTAAAGATTTGGATCCACACATCCTCTACCACTCTCTATAAACGCACCTTGTTCTTCCACAAATCAGTCAGTCACTCCACTCGACGCACTCTTTCGACCAAAATAACCAGCATATACCTTCCCTACACTCAATAACTTTCCCCTATAATTTCTAAAGTTTCTTTTTCTCCTTTCCTTATACAAGGGTATATTCCGCCTCCTCCAATCCTTGAACTATACCCTCCATAACGCTTTATTACAAGCACTTCCAATCCAATCAATTCACTCATCTTCGCCTCGCTCTGATCATTTCACAGTAGTAACTTTCATCTATACCTGCGATCTTCTACCATTCTTCAACTTTCTCACCTACCCATTACCTCTCCTTACTAAAACCTCATCCCCAAAATACTAATTTCCTTCTTTGACGCATCAACACCGCACATTCACTATACACTGTCATCATATACTGTTAATATTGTGCAGATTTTCGAAGTGTTCTTTCACACTCCCTCACATCATTTCATCAGTTACAAAAGCACCATCCTATTCATTATTCTAAGCAGATTCCCTTATTCTCATTCTTAACTTTCGCGCTTCCTTCCAGAAGAGCTTCTATTTCCTTGTATTCCCATTCATCTCCTTCCAAACTGTTTATATATTCCCTCTTGTTTTCTCCTACGTATACACTTTTAGTATTTCTTTTTCCTCCTTATATATTCCACCGCATCTTCTTTTGAATCTTCAATCAATACTAATGTGCGCCTTTAGTACATTCACCACGCTTCTTTTTTTACCTTTAACCGCTTTTCATCCTCTCTTTCATTCTCCACCATTCGCTGTTAACATTCTTACTTCCTACCTTTAGCACATCCCACACTTCTTTGCTACTAACATTGCTTCTCCTTTGCCTCGCCAGATTTGCTCAGTATCAATTGTTCATCAACCGTTTTCTAGCGAGCCAGCTCTTACATACTTAATATCCTTATTTGCACACTTAACTTCTCACTCTTATTTTTACTACTTCCTTTCGTATCACCCTTCCTCTCCAACCAAGCCCCACTAACTTACTTTTACATAGAACAATCATAATGATCCGATAATCCATTCCTAAACCCCTAACCTGATTAACATCCAACCACGTAAGTATAAATGTCTTCAGCAACACTAAATCAATCATGAACTTTTCACTTCGATACATGCTCTACCTACACAACATCTAGTATCTTATGGATACTCTGTTGTTTAAGAAAGTATTACTTACACACATACCTCTCTCTTCAAACAGAAATCATCACCTTCCTCATTCTCATTTTCTCGGACGCCACCCGAAACCACTGTTTATACCATCCCCTTTTTTGATCCCCTATCCAACCATATATCACAGGTCCCCCAACTATCAATATAGCTCCTATCACCCGATCCGAAATCATTCAGATTATCCAAAAAATCGTACTCTCTTCACGTTTCCCTCAGATGGACCATACGTCAACACCATCATACCTTGACTTTTCAAACTTAAATTTACCATTAGAATCTCTAGGACTCACACAATCAAGTCTACCATAGCTTCATACCACAGGTCGACTCATAAATTTGCGACGTCCTTCTCTTCTCTCTCATTCTCTTCACACCAGCAAGACGCCACACATTTCACATAACCCCTTAATTTCACTTTTCCCTTTCATCTTTGTTTCAGGATAACGAGCGACACATCATTTTGCCCAGCTTTCTAAATACATCTACATTTCTCTCCTCTTCTCGATCAACATTTATCATACCCTGACATTCCCATGTACCATACGAATTCATACATTCGCCGAAAGTTTAGAAGGTCGTTTTCGGCGATCCACGACCTTCTCGCGAGGCCTGCATTAGGCATTCCTGGGCAAGAAATAGAGGAGTAAGGCAGCCATCCACACTACCCACGATGAGGCCCTTAGTCGACTTCTTACGACACCAAGGACATCGATTGGGAAATTCATTCTCCCCCGCACCGGGGCAGGATATGAGAGTAGGAATGTCTGTAAGGTGTTTTTTCTAGAAGTGGGGTGTGTACTTTAATCATGTGTATACGATATGTGGATAAATGGTGGTTAGTAACTATGTTGACTTGAGGATGAGTGTGTGAAGAATATGAACGCAAAAGAGAAAGGCGCATCACCATTAACATATGGGAGGTATTTCATCGTTCGTTAAGAAGTATGCGGTGTCACGTCTCCCTCATAATAGTATAATTACTATACTATAGGTAATATCGGTACTTATATAATTATCTCGGAGATTGGTAAATATAATAGGAGTATAAAATATTTAAGATATCGAAATATAATCTAATGGATTATGATATATATATAGTATACGTAATACTAATACCTATACATATATATATATATATATATATAATTCATATATATAATATAATATATATACTATATATATATATATATATATATATTATATATTATATATATATATATATATATAATTATTATATATTATATATTATATATTTATATATATATATTATATTATTAAATTTCGGTGCAGTACATTGCTTTTAGAGATGCTAGAAGTGAAATAATATAGTCTTCCAAATTTTATATTTATGACATTGTCTATGGACGTAATTATCAATTCTAGCGACACCTGGCAAGTGATTTTCATCGATTTTCGTGAACCTTATTTGAAATATCTACAATGATCTGTAGAGAAAGAAACTGGTAAAAAAAGTTCGAAAAATGGGATCTGAAAAAAGTTAATAAAGTCTTCCAAATTTTTTATAGGCTTTTATAAGAACGCATGATGGTTTAATATCAATAATTTTTATTATATTTCCAGACAAAGACCGTTTGCCATGCATCCCTTTACCAATAAAAATTAATAAAATATTATTTCTTAACGATCTACCAAATTAGGATAGCAAAAAAACAAAACAAAACTAGCCCATTCCTATAACACAGAGGTTCTGCACACACACACACACACACAACACACACTATATATATTATATATATATATATATATATATTATATACTGGTTCGGCATGTATATATTATATATACTATATAATATATATATAAATATATTATATATATATATACTTATATATATATATATATATATATATATATTATATATATATATATATATATATGAGTATACATTTATATTATATTAATTTATATATTATATATATATATATATAATATTATATATATATATAATATATATATATATTATATATATATATATTATACTATTATACTTATATATATATATATATCACATAAGGAGCGAGCTCATTTAGGCTAAATTGTTCCTTCTCATCACTTTTATTTACAGCATTAAATTCTTTCAAGAGAAGAATATATTTTACTCTTTTTTGTTGTTGAAGATTATCCATTAATATATATATATATATATATATAATATATAATATATATATATATATATATATATATATATATATATTAATATAGTATACTATATATATATATATATCTATATACATTATATAATATATATATATAATATTATATATGTTATATATATAATTATATATATATATTATATATATGGTATATTTTTATAATATAATAATATGTAATATAATATTTACTATATATATATATATAGTATAGTATATAGTATATATATGGTATAATTGTATATATATAGTATATATATATATTATATATTATATATATATATATATTATAATATATATATATTATATATATATAATATATATCTTAAAATATATATAATATATTAATTAGTGATGGACCGGATGTCAAAACTTTAATATTGTGCGGATGCGGATGCGGATCTTAAAGAAGAGGAGGATGCGGATGCGGAATGCGGATGCGGATGCAGATCTTAAAGTAGATGAGGATCGGATGCCGGATGCGGAATGTTTATCTTTGAATTTGAATTAAAAATTATTTTATATATATACTATATATATACATATATATATATATATATATATTATATATAATATATATATAATATATATATATATAATTAATATATAATTATATATATAATATATATAGGTATATATATTTATATATATATTTTTATCAGCTGTACCCACACCACATCACGGCAGTTATCCCTTATTCAGAGAAGGTGTGTGTTGCACGCCAAATTCATCAGACGCTAGCGCAAATTACAGCGATGAGGAGCACAGACGCAGGCTTTTAAAGTGAGGGAGATTAAATTCAGCAGGAAACACAGAAGTTGGAAGAGAATTCCCCAAACAGAAGGTGGAAGGAAAGAAGAAAACACCACAACGAAAAAAATAGGAGTTACGAAGATTTCTCGCAAAATTCGTTCAAAGAAAATGCAATTCTTGTGTTATGGGGTCCTCGCAAAAGTGGTGGTACGTGAAGTGTAAGTTCCTCGAACACATCTGTCGCTGGCGGTACCTTATAGAAAGAGATAAAGTACCAACATCGCGCCCGCAAAGATAGAGGGTCAAGTTGTTAGAATCCTTGTATATATGTTTGGTCTTTGACCCTATCGAAAGCCGGGTGAAACTGGAGTCATTCAAGATGATGAAACATTACACCATTTAAGGGTGGATGACTCCCTTGTAAATAGTTGGAGTAGTGACTGTGAAGAGGAAGAAAATCTTGCATCCTAGCAGAACATCCCAGTCTTCTATGAAGGCCGCCTCGCAAACCGTTGTAAATGTGAGGTTTCCACGACATTTTTTTTGTTTATGTTAAGGCAAGGATGTTTATATTGTTGTCAACAGGAGAGACGAGGAGAACCGTCGAAAGAATCTATGAAAGTTAGGAAAGTTAGAAGGAATTTTAGAGAGGGAGATTTTAGAAGTTGGTTTTTTAAAAAAATTGATTCACAAGGTTGAGACGAACCATCGGAATTCTATCCAGATCAGTGAGAATAGAATCGGAATGGTTAAGACGAGAGGCAATAAAAGAGGGAGTAGAATTGAAATGACTTGAAGAGCGAAGGGTTGAGTCATCGGCATTTGAGTGGATAGATTAAATGTGGCGGTGAGAAGATCATTATGAAAAGTAAGAATAAAGTAGGAGAAAAACCGAACCCTGAGGAACACACTATTGAAACAGTAAAAGAAGAAGAAGTCGCTCCATCAACACAGCCGATATTGACGCGACTTGAAAGAAAGCTAGACAAAATTAAGAAAAGAGAAGGAGGAAAAACCCAAAGGAGGGGAGCTGGAGAGCAGTGACGCGTGCCATATACGGTCAAATGCTTTTGGCTAAGTCATGCGCGCACACGCAAGTATCCAGCAGTTTCCTAAGAGCGGAAACCATAATCGGTTAAATAGGAAAGTATACCGCCAGTAAACCTAGAACGCCGAAAGCCTTACTGGCGATCGGAAAGAAGAGATTGAGATTCCAGATGGTCTAAGAAAGTGAGACGTTAAGAAGGGTTTCAAGATCTTAGATAGAATACCAGTGAGAGCTATAGGGTGATAGTTACGAAGGATCAGAGCGGCTTTCTTTTTTCGGAATAGGTTGGACCTGTGCTTGCTTTCCAACCTGAGGCAAAGTGCCTAGTATTGAAGACAGAGAATATAGTTTGAACGAGGGGTGGGGTCAGACGTAAGCACTTCCCATCAATCGGGGAGGAATGCATCCAGGCCACCGCGCCTTCCTAACGTTCATAGATCTCAGGAACCCATGCACGACCGATCAAGGTGATCTCAGGCAAGACATGGGAACACTTGAGAGGGAAGAGGAGAAGGAGGAATGCCAGAATCGTCCAGGGTGAGTTAGAGGAAAAAAAAGACGAAGAGATTGGCCTTTTTCCAGTTTGGGAGAGTTTAGCACAGAGCCATCAGACTCAAATAAGAGGAGGAAAGGATGATTTACAGAGTTGTTAGAAGAGTTTTTGGCAGAGCCCAGAAAGATTTGGTAGTAGGCAGAACCAGGAAGGTTAAGCGCACTTTCGTTTGATAAGCCCGCTTTGCTGTCGAAGTATCCCTGCAACGATTTACACACACACACATATATATATATACTATTAATTATATATATATATATATATATTATATATATATAATATATAATATAATATATATATATATATATATAATATATGAATATATATATGTATATATATAATATATATATAATATTATATATAAATCGAAATTCAAAATTACAATGTATTCCCATAAACTCCATGATAAAGATGCAAATAATATTTATTTTATATGCATTTAATCAAAATGAAAGAAACATCCGCAACATCCTCATTTTCAAAAGAGATGCGGAATGCGGATGGCCTTAAGTGAGGATGCCGGATGCGGAGGGATGTCAAACATTTAGTGCGATGCGGTCGGAAAGTCATGTCATCACTATATATATATATATATACATGTATATATATATATATATATTATATATATATATATATATAATATAATATATATATTATATTATTATAATATAATATATATTATATATATTTATATATATATATTATATATATATATATATATGTATATATATATATATATATATATATATATCAACGGCACTCCAGTAACTTTTTACTACTCGGGCTCCTCTCTCTCTTCTCTCTCTCTCTCTCATCCTGAACTCTATCTCTCTCTCTTTTCTCTCTCTCTGCTCTCTCTCTCTCTCTCTCCTATCTATCTCTTTCTATATATATTAATTATATATATATAGTATATATTATATATTATCTATATATTATATATATATATATATATATATATATATATATTATATATATATATATTTATATATAAGTATATACTATCTATATGTTAAAATAAATTTAAATGGGTCCTAACCCTATTTTTGATAATGAGAATGGTAGTGTTTTTTGCCTGTGGCGCTACTTTTTAAATGTATTTAAGAGATGCCAAATGGCAACAATATATAAAAAATTTTTAACTCTATTCCACACGCACACACACAACATACCACCAACATACACCACACAACACACACACACACACACACACATCACAACACACAACACACCCACACACCACCACAAATCTCCGCTATTATCATTAGAGCCGAAGAGTTTACCTTTTTTATTGACTTGAAAAATAGCCTTGTTTAATCGCGACTTAATTGCAATTTGGGATTCAACCACTTATCCTATTTCACTTATTTTTTATGTATAAATGATTTCCGCTTAAACTTTTTCCTATCAAAAAAAATAAGACTCTTACTGTTTCATTTAACGAAAATTTGTATAATGCTAGTTCTTTGTTCTATGTTAACGCTGTTGCGAGCACGAGCAGCACGATGCAGCCGAGCACACGAGCCATAGCAGTCCGCCTCTGGATATATATATAGTATACTATAATATATTATAATATATATATATATATATATATTTATATATATATATATATATATATATATATATATATATATATATAAAATATACTTATACTATATATATGATAAATTTCGTTTACCTGTTTAGCTGAGTGACATTACAGCAGACTCTTAGGAAAACTGGCCAGTTTTTTTCAGATTCTTTTTCTTGTTGTTCTGCATCTTCGTCATTTAAGTTCCGTGTATCAAAGCGAGTTTCCGTTCAAAATATGCATTTTAGAAACAATGTTCTTTTCATTTTTTTTTTGTGAAAATCAAATGTTTCCGATTTTCCTATCCTTGATCATCCTCTTAATCCCCTGGTTTAATTTCTTGCATTCATTCCATTGTAATAATACCTTAATTATAAATTTCTTTTTTTTAATATTATTTCACCGAATTTATGAATGGGCGAAAAGGTTGTACTGATAACTTCTTCTTATATACAAAATTTATTTAAATACGGACAACTTAGGAAATAAAATTATAATAATAATAATAATAATACATAATAATAAATAATGAATATAATAATATAATACTCATATAATAAATAATATATAATATAATAAATATAATAATAATAATATAATAATTAATAATAATACTATAATAATAAATAATATTAAATAATAAAATAATAATAATAATATATAATAATAATTAAATGATTAATAAAATATAATAATAATCATAATAATAACTATAATAAATTATAATATAATTATAATTTAATTAATAATTATAATTATAAAATTATAATTATAATTATCAATTATAATTATTTTATAAATTATATATATTATCAATTATAATAATAATCAAATAATAATAATAATAATAATAATAATAATAATAAATAATAATAATAATAATAATAATAGATATAATATATAATAATAGTATATAATAATAATTACACAACATAACCTAACAATAATAAAACTAACAAAATAAAAAAGAATATAAAATATAATATAATAATAATAATTAATAATAATAATAATGAATAATAATCATATAGTAATAATACATTATAAATAGGGTAATGATGGGTCGTAATACTGGAAATAATAATAATAATAATAATAATAATAATAATAATAATAATAATAATAATAATAATAATAATAATAATAATAATAAAATAATAATAATAATAATAAAATAATAATAATAATAATATCACAAATTTAAGCAAATCGCGAACATGCATGAATATAGTAATGAAAATAATAATAATATAATATAATAATATGATATAATAATAATATGAATAATAATAATAATTAAATATAATACATAATAATAATAATAAATAATAATAATAATATAATAATCAATAAATAAATAATATCGAAAATTTAAGTGAATCACGAATATGCGTTAACTAATATAATAATAATAAAATATAATAATAATGATAATAATAATAATAAAATATCATAATAATAATAATAAAATAATAATAATATAAAATATATATCAATAGAAGATAGACATATTTAAGTTTATAATGCGAATTCTTTATACCTATATCTAAAGAAAATTAACGTTGTTGAAAAAAGAATGTTTATAAGTTACACTCGTCAAAGTAGGACAACTGCACTTCCTCAAGGCATGAAGTAGTATGAATGGATTGGTAGTTTGCGGATATTTTTTTATCCTTTTTAACTATAATCACATATTATGGATGAAATGTTCGAAGTAGCAAATAATAGATGGCAGAATCTCTTTATCGGAGGTGGAGATTTGTAAAGTGTAAAATTTGGAATAGATGATACTTTTAGAGAATCTCGATAGCTACAAAGAAGTTAGATTGTATTTATGGCAATTAGGTGAATGATTAAGAAAGACTTTCTGATATACCATACATAACATACATATATTTTAACAGATAAATAATTTTATCTGTATGACAAGAAAATGAAATTTTCAAATTTGATTATTGACTGAAGCCAACTAATAAGTATAATAATATATATAATATAATATATATATTAGATCGATAAATAT